>MCJB01049813.1:26223-80288 GCA_002018475.1 Nicotiana obtusifolia
CCCCCCCGAATAAAAATAAGCATTGTCCCTAATGCTTAACAAAATAAGAATAAAGGAAGGGTGAGAGTGAAGAAACTCCCTACGGCTCTGCGGCCATCTCTGTGTCCCCAGCAATGGCACCGGCCTCAGCCTCATCCAATTGAATCTCATCATCCTCAACTCCTGGAGTGACTGGGTTGGTGAACATCTAACGTATTGCCTCGCCCAGATTCAACGGCAATGTCTGGTTCCTCAAACTGGCCAGCTGGTGCAGTAGGTGCTGTAGGATCTGGGCCTGGGTGGTGCGGGTCAATCAACATGTCAAATGGAATGTCTCCTGCTGCTGTAAGCTTCGTAACCTGGATCTGAAGCTCGTCTACTAACTTCTTAGAGCCTGCTGCTTTCTCATCTTCTTTACCTCTTTACCCAACTCTTCGATCACTGACCCATACTGCACTAAAGTGGCCATGATTGTGTTCTGATTTTCCAGGAGCTTCTTCAAGGTTTCTTCGACGTGGGAGGAAACTGGGGTGCCAGAATAGAGGACTGTGCTACGACATGACTGGATATGTCAGACAGCTTTGTAGCAGTTGTCTGCATCCAGTTGTTGAGGCTCGCCAGTGTATGAAAGAATCGCAACGCAGTAAGTGGAGCAGTAGGCATAGGCACCGGCTTCAAAGCCGAGATGGAAGACACTGAGACTGGAGGTGGGGGCATGGCTGCTGCACTGGCTTAAGGCTCTGCTGAAGTAGAAGGCATGTCGGCTGTATCTGCAACTACCACCAATGGCTCACCAGACTAGCCTATGGTGGTAGTCGGCTGACCCTTTCTCTTAGGATTATGTGCATCCATCAGAGAATACCATGAGAAGGGCTTCTTAGTCGGAACTTCGTATCAAAATCTCTCGGCTCCACACGTGCATCTGTAAGGTACTTAGTGATGGTGTTGGGATACGGGTAGGAGGTATCAGCTTGCCTGGCGACCACAAACAAGTTGGCCGACATCCCAACACCCACATTGATCGGGTAACCGACCATGATGGAGGCGACTAGAACTGCCCGTGGAATAGGAAGGTTTGTTTCATTCTGGCACAGGTCTAGTCTGCTGCAGACAATGTTTGCCATCCCTTCGCCTCAAAGTTTAGGGTGTTCCGCTGAATAGGAACCCCTGCAGTGATCCATGGTAATGGTGGCCCTGGAGCTGCAAGAATCTCAGCCAGCCATGGGCGACCTAAATCTCCCATTGCCAGCTTCTCCAAGTACTGTGCAGGCTCAACATCATCGAACCCCAAGTAGGTGTTCAAGGTGTGCTGGTCAAACCGCACCTTCATATTCCTCACTTTGGTCACTTTTGTCCCTTTCTTTATATGCGCCACATTGGCGTAGAACTCCCGGACAAGATACTCCTTTGCGTCCACTACGCTCTGGGTGAACCAACTCCACCTCTTCCGCTCTCGGAACTACCTCAAGACTGTTAGATTATACTGTTCAAGATCTTTCAATTGCAACTGTCACTCAAAAGTGAGCGATCTCACCGGCCACCACCCACGGAAGCTAGTGAAAGCAGCCAAACTGACAAACCAGTTCTCCCAGACCTCTTTTTTCTTCGACCTCTCAAGGCCGGCAACTGTAGTATCTCCCCTCGGCCATCATCTGGAATATCATCAACTGTAGTCGCTGGTGCCTCAGGGACAAGTGTAGAGGAGGGCTCCGAAGACTGATTGGCACTCTCCGAACCCTCGGAGGTGCTATGTGATATGGAAGGCTCGTCCCGGAGTTGGCACCTCCCCAATGGCTGTGAGTGGACAACCGGCTGCTCTTGAACTGAGTCGCCCTCCGATGCTTCCTTAGATGGGGCATAAGAACTAGATTCGGAGGGCTCTGTATTTCTTCCTCGGCCAGATGTAGCCTTGTTTGTGATTATCTTTTGGAGAGCGAGGGGTAAAGTACTTTTGCCTCTGCCCCTAGAAAGTTCACCAATCCCCTTTGAAGTATCTCCTAGGTCTCGAGATCTAACCATTTTTTGTAACAAGCAACAACAGGTGTCAGTTGTAATTCAATTGTAAACATATAAGAACATACCAGAGAGACAGTGAAAAACTCAATGTAAAATATGCTTGTAGGGTAGGGGCGTGCGATCCGCACAATTATAAGGCGGCCACAGGCATGGCATTGCCGATCGCACAATTTCTTCTTGCGGCTGCAGAACTGGATCTGCGGTCCGCACAATTATTAGTGCGATCGCAGAACTGGAGTGCGGTCCGCACATTTTCTATCGCGGCCGCACATCAGATTCACCAAATTGCCAACTCTCTGAAGATAGAGATTGGGCTGTTTTGCGGCCGCACTCACTTTTCTGCTGCCGCGATGAGATTTCTACGGTCCGCGCAATTTTCAGTGCGGCCGCAGAATCATGCTTGACCCAAGACCCTAACCTCAACTTCTGTGTACTGCACAATTTCTTGTGCGGCGTATATTTCAAAACAAAATCGATCATATTTTTTAGGGTTTTCAATTTTTGCACAAATTTGACATTGTTACAACAATTAAGCATGATAATCAAGGTACCCATTCCCCTTAGAGTAATTACTTGTCTACCCACTACATATTAACCCCAAAAGATTGTTCAAATAGATTCACAAACAAATGGTTCAAAATTTTTGCTCAAAATCTAAAAATTAAAAGAAGTTAATTAAGATGATAAGGCATACCAGAGATGAATTTGCACAAGAGAGAGTGATCAACAATTGTTAGGCTTGTGAGCAGCTAATTAACATGAAATTTTAATTTTTTTACACTATAAAGAGTTTAGAGAAGGAAAAATAGGAACAATAGCCCTAAGTCTACTATTAATACTAATGGTTCTGACTTGAGAGACAAAGGGCTGAGTGCGGCCGCAAAATTCCTTCTGCGGTCCGCACTTTGTGGTGCGGTAGCAGATTTTTGTTGCGGATCGCAGATTTTTGTGTGTGGCCGCACTTGGCCATTTCTCTGACAAACCAAACTTCAGAGAGTTTGCATTTTCTCTTTCAATTTGTGCGGTCTGCACTGTAATTGTGCGGCCACAGTTCCCTTTTACTGTAGCAATCACAATTGTGTGGTCTGTACAATGTACATGCGGTCCGCACTTCTTTCCATACTTAGCTAATTTTCTGGACACAGTTTCTGTAAAGTACATTCATCCCTGCAACACACTTCAAATCCATTTAGCACAAAAATAACGGCTATCTACAAAAGAAGAAAAGAACATAAAAGAAAAAGAAACATGGGTTGCCTCTCAAGAAGCGCTCGATTTAACGTCGCGGCACGACGCGGATTACCATCATTTGAAATGAATAACTGCCACCACGTGGCCATCATCAACATTTCCCAAATAATGCTTCAGCCGGTGACCATTGACTCGGAATACCTCATCATTTTTGTTCTTCAAGTCGAAAGCACCAAAAGGTGTCACTCCCACAATTTCAAAGGAACTACTCCACTTAGATTTCAGCTTTCCGGGAAACATCTTCAACTGTGAATTGAACAACAAAACAAGATCGCCCACCTTGAACTCCTAGTTCCGAATGTATTTGTCATGAAAGTGATTCATCTTCTCTTTGTACAAGGACGAACTTGCATATGCATGGTACCGAAACTCATCCAATTCATTCAAATGTGCAACCTGCAAGTTAGCGGTTGCATCCCAATCAAGATTCAACTTCTTTAAAGCCCACATGGATTTGTGCTCAAGTTCTACGGAAGATGACAAACTTTTCCAAATACCAACCGATATGGAGACATCCTAATAAGAGTTTTGTCAGCAGTCCGATAAGCCCATAGTGTATCATCGAGCTTCTTTAATCAATTCGTCCAGTTAGCATTCACTGTTATGGACAAGATACTCTTTATCTCCCGGTTGGAGACTTCCACTTGACCGTTAGCTTGTGGATGATAGGGAGTTGTAACTTTATGAGTGACACCATACTTGCTAAGAAAGGTGTCAAAAGCCTTATTGCAAGAATGCGACCCCCCATCGCTTATGATAGCCCGCGGAATACCAAATCTTGTGAAAATATTCTTCTTCAAGAATGCCACCACACTTCTCGCTTCATTATTGGGAGAGCAATGGCCTTAACCCATTTAGACACATAATCAACCGCGACCAAGATGTAGGTGTTTCCACAAGAACTCTCAAAAGGACCCATGAAGTCAATACCCCACTTATCAAAGATATTGATCTCCGAAATGGTAGTGAGAGGCATTTCATTCTTCTTCGAGATTCCACCAGCCCGTTGGCAATCATCACATCTCTTCACCATACACTTGCTTCTTTGTAGAGAGTAGGCCAATAGAAACCACAACTTAGCACTTTACGCCATTCTTGCTTCGCCTTGGTGACCACCATAAGGCGAAGAATGGCAAGCCTCAAGAATAATATTTTGCTCTTCATCCGGTACACATCTTCTAATTACCCCATCCGTACAAATCTGGAAGAGGTAAGGCTCATCTCAATAATAATCTTAACAATACCGTTTGAGCTTCTTCCTTTGATTTGAAGAGAACTCATCCGGGATGATTCCACGCACAAGGAAGTTTGCTAGATCGGCGAACCATGGCACCTCCTTCATTGAAATGGCCAAGTGCTGCTCATCGGGGAAGGAGTCATTGATCTCAAGGCCATCATGTGGCCTCCCCTCCTCCTCCAAACGAGACAAGTGGCCTGCCACTTGATTTTCACTCTCTTTCCGTTCTTGAATGTCAATATCAAACTCTTGCAACAATAGCACCCATCTCATCAACCTAGCTTTTGAATCTTTCTTTCTCATAAGATAACGAAGTGTCGTATGGTCCGTATGAACAATAATCTTTGCACCCATTAAGTACGGGCGAAATTTCTCAATAGCAAACACTATGGTAAGGAGCTCTTTCTCTGTAACAGTGTAATTGACTTGGGAATCATTCATGGTCATACTAGCATAGTAGACCAGATGAAAAATCATGTTGATACATTGCCCCAAAACCTCTCCAACCGCTACATCACTAGCATCGCACATGAGCTCAAATGGAATACTTCAATTAGGAACGGTGATAATGGGAGCTGTTGTCAACTTGAACTTTAGTAGTTCAAAAGCTCTCATGCAATCATCATTGAAGTGAAACTTAGCATCTTTCTCTAAGAGCTTGCACAATGGGTTCACCACTTTAGACAAGTCCTTTATAAAGCTGTGGTAGAACCCCGTGTGACCCAAGAAACTTCGCACGCCTTTCACCGAAGTTGGAGGTGGAAATTTAAAAATCACCTCTATCTTTGCCTTGTCGACCTCCATGCCATTCTTTGAAATCTTGTGGCCAAGGACAATGCCTTCCTCGACCATGAAATGACATTTCTCCCAATTCAACACCAAGTTTGTTTCCTCACACCTTGCCAATACTCTATCCAATTTTGCCAAATAATCATCAAAGGAATCCTCGACTACAGAGAAGTCATCCATGAATACCTCAAGGTAGTCTTCTACCATATCCTATAAATATCATCATACACCTTTGAAAAGTTGTCGGTGTATTGCATAAGCCAAATGGCATCCGCTTGAAAACGAAAATGCCATAGGGACATGTAAAAGTTATTTTCACTTAATCTTCCCGGGCAATAAGGATTTGGTTGTAGCCCGAATTTCCATCTAGAAAGCACGGCTGGCCAACCTATCAAGCATTTGGTCAAGGAAGGGGAGTGGAAAATGGTCTTTCCTCATGACTTTGTTTAGTTTGCGATAGTCCATACACACTCTCCACCCGGTCACCGTTCTTGTGGGAATCAACTCGTTCTTTTCATTGGTGACCACTGTTATGCCACCTTGTATTTGGGACACATTGCATCAAAAAAGTCCACGAACTGTCGGAAACGGGGTAGACAACCCTGACATCTAACCACTTGATGATCTATTTTTTTAACCACGTCTTGCATGGCTTCGTTGAGTCTCCTTTGATGTTCAATGGATGGTTTGGCATCTTCCTCCAAGTTAATCTTGTGCATGCAAAATTCAGGACTTATCCCCCGAATATCTGCCAAAATCCACCCAATAGCTTTCTTCCTCTTGTGGAGCACCGCCAATGTAGAGTCAACCTGCACGTTAGTCAAACAAGAGGAAAGAATAACCGTAAAGTAGAACCAGAGCCAAGAATTTTATACCTAAGATATGGAGGCAATGACTTCAACTCCAAGGTAGGAGGCTCTTCAATTGAAGGCTTGTAAAAGGAGTTTTCCTATTTTCAAGATCCAAGGAAAGTTTTCGGGGTACATAGTTGTACGACCCCATTCCTTGCAAAGAATTCACACATTCCATCAAAGTTGAGCAAGACGGCCTCCAACATACCAGCCATATTAATCGTGGCACTTGTATCATCAATAATCACATCGGTCACCAAGTCCACGAAAGAACACTCTTCATTGCTTTTCGGTTGCCGTATAAATTTGCACACGTGGAATGCCGCCTTTTCATTACCCACCCAGAAAGTGAGTTCTCCGGCTTCCACATCAACAAGAGCCTTCCCCGTAGCAAGGAAAGGTCTTCCAAGAATAATCGGTACCTCATAGTCCACTTCACAATCAAGAATAACAAAATCCTCCGGGAGAATAGACTTATCAACACGAACCAATACATCTTCAATCACTCCCAACGGTCTCTTCATTGTACGATTGGCCATTTGTAATCTCATAGATGTGGGTCTTGGTTGCGCAATTACCAAGGTCTTGAAAATCGAATAGGGCATCAAATTGATACTCGCCCCAAGATCATAAAGAGCTTTGGCACTTCCAACGGTACAAGGGATTGTGAAAGCACCGGGATCTTTCAATATAGGAGCCATCGAATGCACAATTGCACTCACTTGATGAGTGACTTTAATAGTTTCAAAATTCATCGATCGCTTTTTTGTCACCAAATCCTTCATAAACTTTGCATAATCGGGAATTTGCTCCAAGGCTTCAACTAATGGCACATTTATCGAGAGACTCTTCATCATGTCAATGAACTTTTTGAATTGGTTCTCGCCATTTTGCTTGACGAGCCTTTGAGGATATGGAGGAGGTGGCTTAGGCAATGGTGCCTTAGCATTTTGCACTGCCGGTTCTGAGATGTCAATAACATGATCCTTAGATGGGTTCATTCCTCTTTAGTGTTGTCCACCGTGTCATCAATATCAATTCGCACTTTATCATTAGCTTGCACTACATTGTTTGGGATCTCCTCTTCTTCTACCACTAGCTCATCATCCACAAGTTGCCTTTGACTTGAGGTAGGTGCATTCCCACCTCTTCCACTTCTTGTAGTATCGGCCATGGCATGCCCCGTATTGTTCCCACCCTTCGGGTTCACCACCGTGTCACTTGGTAGTGACCCCTTAGGATGATAATTTAAAACTTGAGAAATTTGCCCCATTTGCACTTCTAAGTTGCGGATCGATGTGTTGTGTGAGGCAAGTTGGGCATCGGGATCGGCATTCTTCTCCATCATTTGGTTAAACATGTTCTCAATATGGACCATTTCATTATTGGAAGAACTAGGACCATGGGAATGATAAGGAGGTGGGTTGCTCGGTTGTTGATACATCAAAGGCCTTTGAGAACCTGACCCCCGATTTCCTTGATTGTTATTCCACTCGCCTTGATTGTTGCCTCCCCAATTGCCTTGGTTATTATTGTTATGCCAATTCCTTTGGTTGCTGCTTCCACTCCAATTGCCTTAATTATTGTTATACAAATTATCTTGATTGTTTCCACCATTCCAATTACCTTGATTTTGAGAATTCCAATTGCCTTGATTGTTTGAAGGTCTCCATTGTTGTTGACTAGGGCCTTGGAAGTTGTTCTTTTCCCTTGGAAGTTTTTCACATATTGGACCTCTTCTTCTTGGTCATTGTAAGAATCACCTTGATCAAATCCACTATCATCTTGCACAAAATTGTGCACTCTTTGTTGCACATGTGGACTTATTGTTCTTTGCTTGTTCACCATCATATTGACTCCCTCCATAGCATTGACTTGCCTTGGATTTTGCACTTGTTGAAGTTGAGCCTTTGCCAATTGGTTCATGGTGGTCTTCAACTCGGCTGTGGCTTGTCCATGGTCATGTAACTCTTTATGAAGAAGAATTACATGGGAGTCACCTTGTGGAACATTGGCTCTAGATTGCCACGCCGATGAAGTATCCACCATCTCATCCAAAATATCACACGCCTCCACATAAGGCGTAGTCATGAAGTTCCCACCGTCAAGTTGATTCACTACACATTGGTTGGTGGTATTGATACCCCGAGAGAAAGTTTGTTGAATCATGTTCTCCGTCATATCGTTGTTGGGGCAGTCTTTCCTATATCTCATGTAGTGTTTCATTAGGATCTTGCTTTAATGCTAGAATTTCATCCCCAAGAATAGCCATGTGCCCAGGAGAGAAGTACTTAGAAATAAATTTCTCCGCAAGTTCATCCCAAGTATGAATTGGAATGGTTTGAAAAACGTTCCAACCAATCTAAAGCTTTCCCCCGTAGAGAGAAAGGAAAAAGCCTTAGCCTCAAAGCATCCTTGGAGACATTTGTTTGTTTGCTCCCCCAACACGTATCAACGAACCCTTTCAAGTGTTTATATGCATTTTGACCCGGTGAACCGGTAAAGAACCCTCGTTGCTTGAGCAAAGTGAGCATCACGTTGGTTATTTGGAAGTTGCCTGCCCTAATACGGGGAGGGACTATAGCACTTGCGTACCCTTCATTCGGCAACACCCAGTGTGGAGCCGCTCGTGGTGGAGGTGGGGGTGGAGCGGGCACACTGTTTTGAGGCGCTC
This sequence comes from Nicotiana obtusifolia, assembly GCA_002018475.1. Lineage (NCBI taxonomy): Eukaryota > Viridiplantae > Streptophyta > Magnoliopsida > Solanales > Solanaceae > Nicotiana > Nicotiana obtusifolia. The sequence continues at coordinate 35,021 of MCJB01049813.1, forward strand.
TGCCTCGTCTATTGGCTTGAGGTTCAAGAAAGACCTCATCCATCTGATCATCCTCAACGTCCACACCCCCCCCCCCAAAGCTATGTTTTCCAAGCTCATTGTTTTTATGATTGCACCTACAATGACTCAACACGTTAGTAACAAGGAAGAAAAAGAAGATATTCCCAAAAACACATCTAAATAAATAGCTAACACCGTTTTTTAGTTCCCCGGCAACGGCGCCAAAAATTGATCTCGTTCAATTTCACACCTTAAATCAAGGATATAAAATATTCGAATGCAATAATAATACTCAACAAGGGTTGGGATCGATATTCATAGGGAACTATATATGGGAGATATGAGTATATATTATAATATGTGAGTTTTACTATCTTTATTTACACTTCCACAAATTGGAAATTATTTCTATGTCTAATTTAAATCTAAGATTGAAAATTGAGAAATGAAACTAAGAAAATAACTTTTGTTGTTTTTTAAGTTTTGTAAAAAGCCTAGGGCTATGACCATCGCCTAGGTATTTGCCTAATGGGATATAAACCTTAATACTTGTTTTATTGATCAGGGTGTATTATAGCTATCATCACTCAATTACCCACTCAATACCTCTCGGTCAGAGAGTGATTTTGCCCGATTTGACTTTCTCAAGTCCAAATGGGTATTGCACAAAACGGTTGATAAAAGCTCAAGCCGGGTTATTACTATCTCTAGGTTGAACCCTTTAATTGGGATTATAAATCTCTCGATTGACCCAATTTCTTGTTAGCCAAGTTTTCCTAGACTAAGTCTCTCTTTCTCAAGTAGAGACCAAGTCATATAGGCATGAACCAATGTTTGCAACCATTAGTTCCACAAATTAAAGCATGAACAAGGCTAAATAATAAACACCTAACCATAAACAAGCATTAAATTAAACACCCATAAGGTTTACACACTAGGGTTGGGTCACAACCCTAGTGAAAATCTAGCTACTCATGCTTGAAATTGAAGAAAAAGAAGAAGAAATGATAATTAAACTCATATTGCAAGATTAAAATGATAAAACCTATGTTAAAATAGCTCAAAATATTAAAAAACTACTAAAAGAAGTAAAGAGAAATGGCTACTGTAGCTGCTGATATCAAAAGTTGACCTAAAATTGTGAAACTCATCTATTTATACAGGGCTGGAAATTTCGGACAAAAATTCCCTTTGGAGGGTTCTTTGGCCGCACAATTCCATGTACGGTCTGCACTTTTCTTCAACTTGTCAGGACTGGAAGTTTGCGGCTGCATAATTCTGATATGTGGCCGCAAGGCACTCTTGTTGCGGTCTGCACTTTTACATGTGTGGCAGCACTCGATCTTCTGTGGTCCGCACTTTTACTCCTGCGGCCGCAAGGCGCTTCTTTTGTGGCCGCACAATTCCTGTGTTGTCCTCACTTTTGATGGACATGGAATGCATACTCTTTGAACTTTGCTTCTGGCCAAACCTTTGCAGACGTACATTACACCAAACTCTGCTGCTTTTCCGTCATCATCTTCGGCCGCAGATCATATTTTGCGGTCCGCACTTTTAAGCTTCTGTGCCTTTTATGTCCTTCAGTTCAGATTACTCCTTTTTGAGTTGGATTTCAACTCGGGAGTTCATCTTCCAATATTTCTGCAATTAAGCACATTTCATTAGTTTTCGGGAATACAATTAAACGCTTTTGGACTTAAATAAAAGTTTAAAAACGCTAATAAATAGTCAAAATCCTCACTTATCATATATGTGTGTGTGTGTGTGTTTGACCATTTTGACCAATAATACCGACCTATTTCGGTCGGTAACTTATTTAAAAATAAAATATGATTTTGTTTTTAATATATATATATATATATATATATATATATATATATATATATATATAAAACAAATCACATTTTGTTTTTAAATAAGTTACGGTCGGTATTATTGGTAAAAATGGTCAAACACACACACACACATGATAAGTGGGGATTTTGACTACTTATTAGCATTTTTTAGCTTTTGTTTTAGTCCAAAAGCATTTAATTGTATTCCCAAAAACTAATGAAATGTGCTTATTGCAGGAATATATATATATATATATATAGATACACCTGGCCTGTTGTTTCAAGTATTACAATCCCGTTCTCCTATTTACTACTTAATTTATGCTTTACAATGTTATGTGACTTGTCTGGGTAATTGGTTTGGGTCCGTTGAGGTTTTGGAATGAATGGGAACACTTAGTTCCAAGGTTTAAAACTTAAGTTGAAAAGGTTAACCATATGTTGACTTATGTGTAAACGACCCCGAAATAAAATTGTGATGATTCCAACAGCTCCGTATGGTGATTTTGGACTTAGGAGCGTGTCCAAAAAATTATTTAGAAGTCCGTAGTTAAATTAGGCTTGAAATGTCTATAATGGAAATTTAAGTTTGGAAGTTTGACCGCGAAGTTATCTTTTTGATGTCGGGGCTGGAATCACGAATCTTAGTCTCATTAGGCTTGAATTGGGATATGATTCGTGATTTTAGCGTTGTTTGATGTGATTTGAGGTTTCGACTAAGTTCATATGATGTTTTAGGACTAGTTGGTGTATTTGGTTGAGGTCCCCGGGGCCTTGGATGAGTTTCGGATGGTTATCGGATAAACTTTTGGACTTGGAATGTTGCTGGAAGTTTTCTGATGTCTGCATCTGGTTTCCTTCTTCGCGTATGCGAAGAGGAACTGGAGGCAGGCGAGGTTGTTCATCGCGTACGCGTAAGGTAAGGAAGTAAGGTTACGCGTCCACGATAGGGCATCGTGTTCATGAAAGGGAAATTGACTGGTGAGGATTTTTGCCTTCGTGTTCGCAAAGTGTAGGCTGCGTTTGTGAAGGTTCGAATAGTAAAGCATCATGTTCGCGAGTTGTGACTCGCGTTCGCGAAGGGCAATTTTTGGACAGCACAATTTTGTGCTTCGCGAACGCGAGGGACTTGTCGCGTTCGCGAAGAAGAAAGGTTTGGACAGAATATTTAAGTTCTGACTACGTCCCATTTTTTATTTTTGACGAATTGGAGCTCGGGAAGAGGCAATTTTTGGGAGATTTTCAAGAAAAACAACGGGGTAAGTGTTCTTAATTCAATATTGATCAAAGTACATGAATACTAGTTGTTTTTAACATTTAGTTGGTGAATTAAGTTGGAAAATTTTAAAAACCCTCTTGGTCTAATTTGAAGATTTGAGGGCCGAGTTGATGTCGGAATTTGGTAAAATTTATATGGTTGGACTCATGGTTGAATGGGCGTTCTTATTTTATAACTTTTATCGGGTTCCGAGACGTGGGCTACACGGGCGATTTTTGGATTCGGATTTTGTTGAAAAATTAGTATTTTCATATGGAATTAATTTCTTTAATTTGTATTGACTGAATCGAATTATTTGTGGCTAGATTCGAGGCATTTGGAAGCCGATTCGCGAGGCAAAGGCATTGTAGACTAAGGAATTACACTGTTTGAGGTAAGTAACAGTTCTAAATTTGGTCATAAGGGTATGAAACCCCGGATTGTGTGTTATGTGATTGGTTTTGAGGTGACGCTCATGCTAGGTGACGGGCGTGTGGGCGTGCACCGTAGGAATTGTGACTTGGTCAATTCCATGGATCTGTGTAGTTGAATAAATTGTTGTTACCCGTACATTTTTTCACGTATTAGAGAAATCGAACTATAAATCATCTTTAAACCATGTGTTGACACTATTGGGACCCACAGAGGTCGTGTACATGCTGAATTATGTGTTAAATTATTATTTTGTACTCGCTCACGGTTTTACTTGCATATTACATCTCTGTCTCTCTTGTTCATTATTGATGCATCATATCATTGTTGTTGGGCTGCTTATCATGTTTTTTGAGAGCCTGAGAGACTGGAGAGGTTGATGACTGAGTGAGGCCGAGGGTCTAATTGTGAGATATATTTATGGGATCGGGCTGCACGCCGCAGCATATTTTATTGATTTATGCCATGATTGGCTAGTTATAGCGCTTGGGCTAAAGGAGCCCCTCCGGAGTCTGTACACACCCCCAGTGAGCCGCAGGTACCTACTGAGTGCGAGTTCTGAGTGATTGAGAGGAATAAGTGACTGTGAGGAAAGAGTGATTGTGAGGTTAGAGTGAATGAGAGGACTGAGTGACTGTTGCTCTGAGAGGATGCATTGATTTCATTATTGTTGCATTTCAGCTGTTGTATATCACTGTTTTAGGAATTTCTGAAAGACATTATCTTCTGATTCAGTCGAATTTTGATATGAAATTACTGTTTGAGTTTTAAATGTTGAACTTGAAAGCATGCCTACCTTCTTATGTTGGAAATTAATGTAATTAGACTTAGCTGTGAAGCTCATCACTATCTTCAGCTCTTTATTTAGTATTGTTACTTGCTGAGTTGGTTGTACTCATACTACACTCTGCACCTCGTGTGCAGATCCAGGTACCTTCGGACACGACGATTGCTAGTTTTTTGGAGCTTTATCTGTTGGATTCTATCGAGGTAGCTGCTTGACGTCCGCAGACCTTGACTCTCTCTCCTTCCAATTTTTGTACTGTTCTATATTTTCATACAGTGTTTTTATCAGTCAGACTTTGTTATCATTTAGATGCTCATGAACTCAATGACATCGGGTTTTGGGAGTGTTTGTATCGATATTTGCGAGATTTTTGTATTGTATTTAAATTTTATGTTTTCAAAATTAAAGAAAATCGCGATTTATTGAGATTGTCGGCTTGCCTAGTATTAAGATAGGCGCCATCACGACAGGTGTGATTTTGGGTCGTGACACATATACATACACACATAGATCTTGTTTAAATACACACGCATGCACGCACACCACACACACACACATATATGCGTGTGTATAATTGTTTGACCATTTTGACCACTAATACCGACCGATTTCGGTCGTTAGCTTATCTAAAAATAAAATGTATAGTGCTATAAGTGTACTGTTATATTAAAACATAAGTTGTAGCAATAACAACATATACTCAGTCAAATTACACAATTTGAGAATATATATATGTGTGTGTGTGTGTGTGTGTGTGTGTGTACTGTGCATGTGTGTGTGCGCGTATGTATGTGAATATATGTGTGTGTGTATAAAAAAATAAATATATATACAATTTAATATTCCGGCCGATATCGGTCGAAAATTTTACAATTATATGATAAATAATTGTTTGTTATAAAAAAAATTGACGTATTCCGAAAAAATTAAATTAAAAATTTCAACCGACATCAGTCAGTATTCTATAATTATTTTAATTAATCATTTTTTTTGTAGATAGTATGCAATTCTGACCAGTCTTTGGTCAAAGATTGATCATTTTCCAATCGAAATTGGTCGAAAATGTTAATTGTGTCAGATAAAGCAAATTTTCTTTTTTGTGGGACCACATAAACCGATCGACATCGGTCGGTATTCTAATTTATAATTTTTATTTGATTTTTCGACCATTTTACTTTGTTTCTGACTGATTTCAGTCGGTATTTCTTTCCGATCAATGTCGGTCGGAATGTCTTGGATGAAATTTGGCAGTTTTCTATCTGTGTGTAGTGCAAAAATCCATACTATTTATTTTCTAGAGACCCTGTCAAAATCTGGACCAACTTGTTGCTTATTTCTTTCTCAGAAAATTTTATGTTCAACATGGAATTAAGAAAGAGAAAAGAATCGTATTTTCACTGATGAAAAGAGGTATAAAAATAAAGGAAGCTTTAAGAAGTGGGGAACACCTGAATAGGATAGAAACCAGTTGCCTAATTAAGCAAATTTAAACATTTGGATAAGAAGGTTGATTAAATAATAAAGCAAGTTGCATAACATAAAGCTATTTTTTGCACTATCATATGAAACTACATTATATAAAAATAGTGGAATATATATATACGGAAAAATAGCTACAAGATAACTTCACTGACAAGTCCATCAAGAGGGAAAGTCTCTATTGACACTACGTACTCTTGACTAGGACTTATATTTTTTCTTTGCAATTTGCCCATGTGCCCTTCTATTGTTTTTTCCTTTCTATGTCTGCCATGCCAATTGCTATTTCCATGCATGAAAAATTATATTTGGTTTCAGGAGCCAGTTTCACTGTCTTTAACAGCTTGTTTGGATGGTTGTTATCTATTGTATTGTATCGTGTCGTATTGTTATTTTAAATATAATTTTTGTTTTGACTGATACTTAAATTTTATTGTATCTTATTGTTAAATCCGTCGTTACGTAACGACAGAAAATGCCACTTTATGGAATGACGAATTTGGTGTGGTAGCGTCGTTATATTACTTTTTTCTCTCATTTTGTCCTTCCTCTATTACGTAATCATATTTATCCTTTACCCTACTGTTTTATATAATAATTCTACTCTATATCCTATTTTTTCTTAGTAATATTGCAAGTTTATTCTTCATATTGTTGGTGCATGATATCATGAAACGATCGCAAATAATACAATCTATCCAAAATATTATATTTATCAAACAATATAGTATAATATAATACGACACATTATGAAACGATATATAACAACTAACAATAATCCAAGCAAGCTGTAACTGTTCCCTTTGGAGTAGTTTCTTATTACAACATATAGTCTATTTATTATACATATCGTAGTACGTCGTATGAGAAAATTAACATTTCATTTCCAAAAGCAAACTCCAAAACATTTTCAATGTTCGTCTGTGGTTGATCATCATGACTGCTCATAATTAGTGGGGAAGGAGTATTGTATTGTTGCATACAAACAAATCCATCTTGTTTAGATATTTAGGCTTGAGAAATGGCAATAAAGAATGTATCACACTATTTTGATTGTGTAGATTAAAGGTTACTCCCCATATATATTAAAGAGAATATCCCAAATCCGGCACCAGATATTAGCAATTATTGATCACATATTAAGGAGACGTGCGTCTCATGAGTCATGATACAATTCACACATGGGGAGAGGAAGAAAATTAAAGAATGAGAAAATTTATTGGTTCTCAATTCTCATATATTGGAGGTTTTCATCACATGGATAATGAGTAAGAACACTAGTATTGATCTTTATAGGGCAGGAGAGGGAAACATAATAACTTCTTGCCAAAACTTTGCAATCATGGGAAGCAAGATAATCACAAAGGTCAATTTTCTATTTTGGAGTCCAAGTTATTCGTGTTTTTTTCCCAAAGAGAAAAAAACCATCAAAATGTAATTCTTCTTGTAGGAACTACTACACACATGAACCAAATCACATCTGAACAACATAATACATTTTTTGTCTTCAGAAAAGGAAAAAAAATAAAACTCAAATAGAACCTAACCCTCTCGGGGACAATATCCTACGTACTCTTTTATCTTGAAAATACTTGACAATTATAGGCTTATGAGATTTAATGGACATTATAAACTCGTGCCAGGATGCAAATCATGATTCTAGCTAGTTCTAGAAGAGATAAAGGGAAAGCAGTGCAACTTACATATATTCCTCTTGTTTACTCACTCACATATGATTCAATCATGTTTCTTATGTGTAAAAGACAAATTTTTCCTCGTCCTGGCTTTATCCATGTCACAACCATCTAGGTATGAAAATAAATTAAGTAAAAATAATTTTACTAAACTAGAAGAACAGTCACATAATAAGTTTAATCAGTAAAATAAAATAAATGAGGTAAGAATGATGCATAGACTCACATCTACAACGCTTACTGAATGTTGCTTGTGGTGATGTTGGATTAACATGTGAACGTTATGATTCAATTGTTAATAAATGTCGCAATACATGTTGTGAAGGAAGCACTATTTAAACTGACTTTTGCAAGTTCTGAAAACACGTAGTCTTCGACATTATATACAATCAAGTAAAGAAATAATAAGGAATAGAATATAAAACATAACAGAATATAAAGTAAAGGGCGATATTCACAGACCAATTTCCATTGTCTACATCACTAACATACATCAAAAAGGTCATATTGGTTAGGATCTCTTTAGCTAATGATGCCTCAAGCCTAAAGCATTTAAACTCTCTTCAAATAGAATCATATTGTCATAACTAAAACTCCTATAATTCTTTTCTCTATCTGGAATTCATCTGAAATGACTTTGTGATGAAAAAAGGATTTCATTGAATCAAGTTTGAGAAATGCTTACCAAGAATCATATTTTCATAACATCTATTCTTTACATGATGAGAAAAGGATTCCAAATAATCAAGTTAGCAAACTGCTTACAAAGTTCTCTGAAAAGAATATTTTTATTTGCAAATGCCCATTTTTCTCTTGCAGTAGCAACTGGTAATTTGCTGAGAGCCATAGCAACCATTTATTTTAGATTGTTAACCAACTAATCTAATTTTTTTTATTCTTAAATAACAGAGTTCTAATTTTTATTGTTTAAAAATAAACACACAAAGCTAAGTATTTCTTGTTCGCTTTATTATAATTTTCTTCACTTTCATCAAGAAAGCATTTCATAGTTAAAGCTGCTAAAATCAATCAAACGTGAGAAATAAACATGCCATGAACAATAACTATAACTCAATCCCAATTTAAAATAAGATTAGATCTCTGAAACTCAAAAAATAACTTTTCAATCATCTAATAGAGACTCTAGAGAAGAGGAAAAAACAAAAATAAGATTAACTAGAGAATTAACGTAAAAAAGGATCTAATAAATTACTAGAGTAGCAAACAAACGTTGATGCAAGTATAGAACAAGCTGAAGTTTCTAATGAGACAAATAAAAATACATGCATTCAGCCATTAGCCATATATGGAAAAGAACTAAATAGGCATAGAGAGAGCTAGATATTAATAAATTGGGAAAAAAAATAAAAAAGACCTTTCTTTCGAACGTTCAAGCAACATAGCACTAAGAAACATAAATTGTAATTCTATATATATTTATCGGAATAATACTTGAATGATACTCCGTAAAATCGAAGAGCATAAACACCTAAAAGTTTTACAAACCCAAACTGGGAACTTAAAGTCTCTCACCAAATAAGAAATCAAAACGTGAAAATGAAATCAGTTGAAACTTACCGATTTACCAGATCCAATTTATAAAACTTCATGAATATTGAACATTCAAAGTAGTGGAGTTTGAATTTCAGTTTTTGGAGGATTTAGTGGAGTTTTGAGGTGGTTTGAATTGAAAATTCGAAGTAGAAGATGAACCTGGAACAAGTTGATGTATGTATTATACTGTGTATCACATATGTATCATATGTGTATCACATGTATATCTATATATAACTGTGCGTGAGATACATGCGTGATACATGTTTGATACATGTGTCGCAGAAGAAATTTTTAAACAAGATTTTAACTTCGAATTTTGATACCAAACTAGTCCAAATCACCTCCAATCGTGCTCAAATTTTGTATATTGCTTCATCTATCTTTATGTTTTCAACGAATTTCATCCATACCCGTTGGAAAAAAATATCCTTTTTTGCCTAATTCTTTTAATATCTTATATCATTGGTAATGAATTTTGACTCCCAACTAATCTATATAGCTTTCAAACTTCGTCAAATTTTGTATATTGCTTCATCTATGTGTTTTCAATGAATCGTAACAAAACATATTGAAAAAAAAGATTTGCCTATGATATATGAATGTTGTATATCATTGATAAAAAAAATTTGTGCTATTTTTGGTAGCACAACTAAAATGACTAGTTGTTGGTAAATATTATCTTTTTTTGGTACATTTCCGTAATATTCAAACATAACCCTTTCCCCAATTATGGACTTTTGAGATTATTAGATAAATAATATAGCAAGGGGCTAGATTGGGCTCAAAAGTTGAAGGGGGCTGTGATGGATTTGGACGTATTGAGGAATCATTCATCTTTTACTTTTCTATACACTATTTAAAATTTTATTACCCTCCCTACTCAAGTTTCAATTTAATTACATCATCATATATAATTTATCAATTATATACAAATAAATTTTAAATGAGTATCCCTTTATATTAGGAATTGAATAAGGAATATCAACTTTTTCCTTATCCCTTTACACTTGCCCACTCTCTCTCTTGGTGTCTCTCTCTCTATTTTTTCATTGTACCTATCGTCTAGCTTTCTTTCTAGTAGTGGGATCTTAATAAAAGAATATGATTTCTGGCAGTGGAACTTTCACACTTAATTGGTTATTATAAAATTTAGAGTTCACAGAACAAAGATTGCGACTCAAAAGTGCGGATTACAAACATTGAAAAGAATTACTAAATTCAAGACGAAGATATTGTAGTAATTCATCAATGGATTTCTTGTTGTATAGAGTTTTAATAGAATTCATCAATGGATTTCAGTCGTTTTAACTTAGCAATTTCCTTTCATGTTGCAAAATTGGTGTTCAAATTGAAATTTTCAATCAATAAATTTTGAAGGTGTTTGATTCTCCACCATTGACAGCCATAAAAAAGCTTTGAAGCTTTGAAATCGAATTTGGATTTTCAAAAACCATTATTTGTTTGGATTGGGTGTTGTTGCAAACAATTGGGAATATTGTTTGGAGTTTATATCTCAATTTTCAGGATGTTTTGGTGAAGATTAGACTTGATTTTGGCTGAATTTCATATTGAAACTACAAGTAGAAGAAGAACATATGACATACAATGTACTTATGAAATTGTAGTAAAATTATATTATAATTGTATGTAAATTGTATTCTGTTGTAGTTATATTTTTTTCATTTGAATGTTGTATGAAGTTGAAAAATAGTTGTATAATGTATGAATCATTATATAAAATTTGTATTTAAGTTATCAATACTATTTTTTTTTACATAATATTGTTGATATGTATCAAAATTGTATTAAGAGAGTTAGTTTTGATTGGAATTTTACAGAGGAAGAAGCACACACCACAGACAAAATATATACAAATCAGATACAAAATATATACAAAAGACATATTGTATAAAAATTATATAAAAATTGTATTTAAGTTGTATGATATTGTAGTTGTATTTAACTGGGTAGAAATAATGTATGATAGTTGTAGATAAGTTGTATAATATATAATTAGTTGAGATCTTGGCCTTTGATGAAGATGAACTGATATACTGGCATTCTCTTCCAACTCCGTATCCTAACTCAGGGCAAACTATCTCTAGATGGCAAAGTGAAAAGTAGAATTGATCTGCACATCCCTCTATTCCAATAGAAAAGGTTAGCCTTCATCCATGAGATCGGGGTATCACTACCAGTAGGGGCCCGCTTCCATAATAGACTTTGAAACCTCGCCTTCCCTTTCGATGTCCGATCCCGGATACCATGACTTGCCTTCAAACGGGCTTCACCTTCAAAGGAGAGTAATCGATCTGCGGACAGCAAGGCCAATGAAGATCAAATTTACCGGGGTCTGAGTCGTGTCTTGTCCTTGAGTCCTCTCTATGCCTCTCATGTCCTTCTTATGTATGAAATTTGTTTTTACTATGTATAAGTCAGATACAAAATATACAAAAGACATATTATTTAAAATTTGTATAAAACTTGCATTTAAGTTGTATGATATTGCAATGGTATTTAACTGGGTAGAAATAATATATGAAAGTTGTAGATAAGTTGTATAACATATAATTACTATGTATAAATCAAATACAAAATATACAAAAGACATATTGTATAAAAATTATATAAAAATTATATTTAAGTTGTGTAATATTGTAGTTGTATTTAAGCACACACCATAGTTGTATAATAAGATTTTAAATGACACACCACAGATATGTCGATTATGATGAGAAACATCAGGCGGAGAAACTAATAAGCGCAGAAAATGTGGTCACGAAAAAACATGGCTAAGATAAAGCATCTACATAGATTCCACCAAAAGTAAAACTCATTTGTAGAGTATAAAATTGTTCGTGATATTGAATAATACGAATTCATGTTGTTTTGCCTTTTAGACGTGGCATGGTTTTGGCAATCCAAAAAGGGAGGAGGATCTCGCCCCTNAATCAATACTAACTCCTCAGTCAGCTGACCTTCGATTTCGGAGATTAGAGCAGAAGAACTCCGTAACGGCGGAGAGGGGTTTCGCCTCGAATCCAAATGATTTCTCTTCTTCTCTTAAGATATTTCTAGTTAGGACTTGATCGAGGGATCAATTGACTCCGAAACATAAAGTAACAAGACCATAACCCCGTGCCCCCGCCTTAAAGGATCCCAACTCATCACCCTCATCTCCAACTTATTCGTGGTTTTAAGGTGCTTTTGACTATTATAAAAACTTATTTGGAGACCAAGGCGAGGGGTCATCTTCGGCAACCAACCGGTGGAGCCGGCCTCCCCGCCGTCCCCCCTGCCCGCACCCTCCATAACGGAAGTACGTAGAAACCTTGATCTGTTTACTTCCTCCTTTAATAAGATCGGGATGAGGAGTGACCTTTTACTGGACCTCGAGGATCGGCTTAAACTTGAAACTGCCTCAGAAGCAAAGAGACGAAAAATAATAGAATTCATGGAGATCTTGGCCTTTGATGAAGATGAACTGATATACTGGCATTCTCTTCCAACTCCGTATCCTAACTCAGGGCAAACTATCTCTAGATGGCAAAGTGAAAAGTAGAATTGATCTGCACATCCCTCTATTCCAATAGAAAAGGTTAGCCTTCATCCATGAGATCGGGGTATCACTACCAGTAGGGGCCCGCTTCCATAATAGACTTTGAAACCTCGCCTTCCCTTTCGATGTCCGATCCCGGATACCATGACTTGCCTTCAAACGGGCTTCACCTTCAAAGGAGAGTAATCGATCTGCGGACAGCAAGGCCAATGAAGATCAAATTTACCGGGGTCTGAGTCGTGTCTTGTCCTTGAGTCCTCTCTATGCCTCTCATGTCCTTCTTATGTATGAAATTTGTTTTTACTATGTATAAGTCAGATACAAAATATACAAAAGACATATTATTTAAAATTTGTATAAAACTTGCATTTAAGTTGTATGATATTGCAATGGTATTTAACTGGGTAGAAATAATATATGAAAGTTGTAGATAAGTTGTATAACATATAATTACTATGTATAAATCAAATACAAAATATACAAAAGACATATTGTATAAAAATTATATAAAAATTATATTTAAGTTGTGTAATATTGTAGTTGTATTTAAGCACACACCATAGTTGTATAATAAGATTTTAAATGACACACCACAGATATGTCGATTATGATGAGAAACATCAGGCGGAGAAACTAATAAGCGCAGAAAATGTGGTCACGAAAAAACATGGCTAAGATAAAGCATCTACATAGATTCCACCAAAAGTAAAACTCATTTGTAGAGTATAAAATTGTTCGTGATATTGAATAATACGAATTCATGTTGTTTTGCCTTTTAGACGTGGCATGGTTTTGGCAATCCAAAAAGGGAGGAGGATCTCGCCCCTTCCAAAGCTTCTGATAAATTTGAAACGAGTAGAGAAGTAAGAATTAATTTGTTTATTTCAATAACATATGCCAGTGATGATTTCTGTTGTAATTTATACATTGTCTCAATGGAATTTTCTCGTTCCTAGGTTCGAGTGTTAATGGTTCCAGTAAAAAGTCGTTTCACGTTCAGCTTCAAGCTTTGTATTTAATGAGTTTGTTACAGAAAACAGAAGGAAAATTTGTTACAAGCTCATAGGCAGGGAAGTTGAAAAAGATATACTAATTAAACTTTCCAATTAAAGGCTGGAGTTTCACACTTGGCCGATAGAATAACATATGCTTTTCAATAATCCTGAAATATAAAAACAGAATATAATGTTAGCTTAGGTAAAATCAATAGCGCTTTATGCAAATGAAGATCAGCACTACAAAAAATCATGTTTCCTGGTCAGATAGTAATGCAAATAAGACTATTTTGGCATAATAAGTAGAATCTAAGAGTGTTTTTGTTGTTTGAATAGAACAGTCTAATTTCTCTGTCAGCACTAGTTAAATAGTAGACAAGCTTTGCTCGAAATTCAAGTCTGTTTCAGATGCATATGTAATTTAGGTGAAATATCAAATAAGAAGAATCCATTTTTGATAATCCAGTGTGCAATAAAAAAGGTGTTGAGTATACAAATTGGTTCATGCATAAGTAGTTTACAAGGAAAATTTTAAGAGAGGAGAGAGGAGAGAAAAAAGAAAAAAGGTATAACAAAATCCCTTGATTGAAGGCACTAATAATAAATTGGGAACCTTTTGAGGTGGATTTTATATATTTTGTAGCTAAAACGTGTTTAGGTCGCGGAAAATACAAAAACATGAATATTTTTGTAATAAGATTTCAAATAGTGTGTAGGAACGAAAAAAATCCCTAATTTATTCCTATCATTGTATGGAAGAGAGGGAAGCCCAGCAGGAGTCCATTATTTGACCTGACCCGCTTTGACACATAGCACACATTTGAGATAATTTGTCAATCACGAATTGTACCTACCATTACATTCTGAAGCATAAAACCACATTTATCTACATAAAATTCATAAAGTAGGAATCTTTTTAGCAATAGCCCGGACGCAAATACTAATTTTTTTTTATGGTATGGTTAAACAAAATTTCTGTCATTCAAGTCTTCATAGCCTCCAAAACAATAAAAATGCCAGATTTTCCTTACAACGCTCTTCAGTTCAACAATGTAACTTTGAATCACAAAGGGGAAAAAAACAAAAACAAACAAACAACAAAGAAACTAGATCAAATGTATATTGCATCTCATTCCCCACATACTTCTATCAAGAACCAGAAACCAAACTACACAAACTCATAACAAACACCTACTAGAATCTTTAGTCCTCTAAATTTACTTATCAACTACTATTTATAGAAAATTAATCATGATTATTGGCTTAAGTTAGAGCGGTGCACAAAATTTGAACTAACCAAATAGTATCTATGCACTGACTTCAGCAAACCCAACGAATGGAACTATAATTCCAAAGAACACTTCTCAGATTGACGGACGAATTCATGATTCCGTAACCCAACAAGGAATTGAGCTAACCCTTCAAGAAAAACCGCCGCCTGATAAACATCCGTCACGCTCAATATGTCGGAAAGCACGCTCCTCCGCAGCCTATTCGCATCCACAAAAACACCCACCAACTCCTCCATTTCCGCCGCCGCAGCTTCCACCAAGACCCCTTTCATCTCCTCTTTTTTCCCTTCAAACCTCCCCCATTCACCCGCCACTTTCTCCACAAACGCCGCCTGCGCGTCTCTTGCACGCGCCACCAATGCAGGTACCATAAGCCTTAAACCACACTCAATCTGATCGACCCTTGTCGTTAATTTCTTCGAGGGGCTTTTCCATGCCATCACCACGTGCCAATTCTGTTGTTTGTCGAATATTTCCGGGTCGAATTCGGATTCCGAGTCATCACCAAGAAATGAACGGAGGAGATTTATGAAGAGATAAGGGTGAAGGTCACCGAGCCAGAGGAAGGGTTTTTCAAAAGAATTTCGCCAGTCGGGAAAAAGGACCTGAGCGACGTCGTTTCCGGCGGCGAGGTCGAGGGCTTCGTAGTAATTAAGGAAGTGACGGTGCATGACCTCGACGTGGGAAGCTAAGAGAATGGGCCCCGCCGTGGAGGATGATGACATGGCGTGACGGAGCTGAGGGAGGTGAACGTTCTTGAGCGTCTTGAACCATTTACTGTAATAATCTTTGAATCGTTTTGACGATTTCTTGAACCGAAAAAGAGCTGTATTAAAAAGAAGGGGAAAAAAACGAACTTTGATAAATTAATTTCTTGAAAAGAATAGTGTGATTGAAGAGGAAAATGAATGTGTAAATGTGTGTGTTAATGGAGGAGGAAAACTGGAAAACATTCTTACCTATGGCTTTGAACATCTTCGTAAGAGAAGAATCGTCCCTGGGTTTTCTGTTTCTTCTTTAGCAGCAAATGAAAGTGATGAAGCGAAGAAGAAGAAGAAGAAGAAGAGTTCAAACTCAGCGGGAACTGTTGTTCTGGTTATGTATGAGGTGGTTAAATAAGCTGGGCTGGCTTTGGGATACTAGAACATTATTGGGCCATTTACACGAGCCCAATAAAAGGTTAGAAAAGGTTTCATTAGTCCAATACATTAAATTGAATTTTCCAGAATTTTCTTAATCTTACTAATTCAATTTTCTCTGAAAAGTTCCTAAAAGTGTAGGATACTAGAACCACAAAAGGTTAGAAAGAATAGTTTGTTTATCCTAAAAATCGGATAACAATTGAATTTATACGTGGTCTTAAGGATACGTGATCTAATTTGATACAAATGATGAATAATCAAATCGAAATTAAAATTAAGTAATAAATAAAGGAATGCAAACCACCCAAGCTAAACAATAACGACCACGTTGGTTGGTCCTTCTTGGGTAGAGATTGATTGTAATTGAAATTGGAACAAGATAATGAGATAATGATTCAAGAGACCAATCTATAACTGTATTTTTTTATGAGATTCCAAGTGTCCTTACAAATAATTAGACCCCTCTTTATATAATAAAGGAATCCTACTTTAGGTACAACTCTATATAAGGTATAAAATCTCCTGATTTGCTAATTAAACGGTTCCATTGATTTGTGCAGAGATTCCCGCCGCGATGCTCGTCCCACTACGGATATTCTGGCTTTCTGTTATTTAAGTTCGAGGGTCCCCCCTCGAGCATGTTCGGGTTTAGCATCAAAAACCCCTTGAGGCGACCTCGTGTTCACATCGGGGTCGATCTTCAACCCTTCGCGTTCCAAGCCCGATCCGTCATGCAACAGTCGAGCCCAATCTTGATCGTATACAGTCGAGCCCGATTTTGACCGTATACAGATAGTCCCCTCATTTTTCGGAGAGTAATGACGAGAAATGATATGAGCCTCAGATCTTCACTATACGAGCTCCCGATTCTTACTCTGATAAGTGACGATAGACTCATGACGTAAGTGGTACGAATTTGATTCAGTGACTGATGGTCAAAATCCGTAGGTCTAGCCAAAACTCGATCGGATCGATCAGCAAAATTTCAATGCCTTGTTGTTCTTCAGACATCTGCGAGCCGTGTTTACATGGCCATAGCCTCAATAGTTCAAGTAAGGCCAAACAAGCTTTGTGCCCTCGTGTTTCGTTAACCCGGAATGGCCTTAGCCTTTTTATTCGGGCGTTGTCGAATAAGTTCTGTGCCCTCGAATACTGCTAACTTGGAACGGCCTTAGCCTTTGAAGTTCGGGGGTTGCCTAATAGGTCTTATGTCCCCTCGAATGTTGTTAACTCGAAACGGCCTTGGCCTTTTAATTCGGGCATTTTCCAAATAAGCTTTGTGCCCTCGAATACTGTTAACTCGGAACGGCCTTAGCCTTTAAAGTTCGGGGGGTTGCCTAATAGGTCTTACGTCCCCTTGAGTGTTGTTAACTCGAAACGGACTTGGCATTTTAATTCGGGCGTTGCTAAATAAGCTTTATGCCCTCGAGTACTGTTAACTCGGAACGACCTTAGCCTTTAAAGTTTGGGGGTTGCCTAATAGGTCTTATGTCCCCTCGAGTGTTGTTAACTCGAAACGGCGTTGGCCTTTTAATTTGGGCGTTGCCAAATAAGCTTCGTGCCCTTGAGTACTATTAACTCGGAACGGCCTTAGCCTTTAAAATTTAGGGGTTGCCTAATAGGTCTTACGTCCCCTCTAGTGCTGTTAACTCGAAACGGCCTTAGCCTTTTAATTTGGGCGTTGCCAAATAATCTTTGTGCCCTCGAGTATTGTTAACTCGGAACGGCCTTAGTTTTTAAAGTTCGGGGGTTGCCTAATAGGTCTTACGTCCCCTCGAGTGTTGTTAACTCGAAATGGCCTTGGCCTTTAAAGTTCGGGGGTTGCCTAATAGGTCTTACGTCCCCTCGAGTGCTAATAACTTGGACAGTCTGAGTTCGTTTTTCGGACGGTAGTCCCTGAGTGAGAAAGTGATTATTCGAACTCAGATTAAGGCGGCCATTGGGCTCGTTTTCCGGACTGCAATTCCTGAGTGAGAAAGTGATTATTCGAACTCAGGTTAATGCAGCCCTTGGGCTCGTTTCCTTTGGGGGATCGGAAGTAGGGAGTTCCTTGAGAAATGTAAAGGAGAAGCTTTAAAAGACAAGCCGTTTGCAAAGAAGAGATTTCATTTTATTGCACCATGTATGTGTACAAGTTTTGTGTCAAGGTTCGATCAGTCTATGTGAGCACGATTCATTTGACCGTTTAACCCTTTCATTGAATCCTATTGATCGAGATCCTTCAATCCTGAAGTCTCTTTCCATGCTAAAACCGATATAATAGGGAAAGAACGTAAGCTTTGGGTTGTTGTCGTGATCATTGCTACCGGTTTGTTACCGGCCTTCATTCCATGTTAGCAAGATTTACTTGTTGCCTCGTTAAAAACCTTGCTGTAAAACCCATTTGGGACAAAACCGGTTCAAGGGAAAAAGAGTGCAATACGTGCTTTCATACCCAACATTTCGTATTGTCCCTTGTTTGCTGCCTGTAAGCGTTAGTTTAAAATGTAAATAAAATAAAGAAAAGGGTCGTACCTTGGCAGTAATATCGCTCCAGATGAGATATTTTCTAGTCATTCATCGTTCATCGTCCCGAGCTTGTCTCCAGTGATTTCGATGATAAGGTCCTTCCTAATTCGGTCCTAGATTTCCCTAGTTCGGATTCCGTATGTTAGGTGTGACCTTTCTTAGTACCATATCCCCAACGTCGAAGCATCGAAGGTTGGTCCTTCTGTTGTAATACCTCTTGACTCATTGCTTTTGGGTAGTCAACCGAACAAGGGCGGCTTCGCGCCTTTCATCTAATAACTCCAGGTTCATATTCATGGCCTCGGTTCTTTTTAAGGCCCGATGGACCTATCGAAGCTGTTTTTGGTCATGAGTCCCCGGTTGCTCTAGCCTCGGTCCTCCCTCCTTTCATTTATTATTGAGTTCCGCCCGGACCCACCGCTCCTTCTATCTCCATTATATGGATAATATCTATCCCTCTTTGGTCTTGGTTCGCGATCGATATCTCTTTTGGCTCTATCGAGAGTCCTTTTGGGATAGATAGACCCCGAAGGGGCCCCGAGCTGATCATCTTCAACTCTGATTTTTGATTGATACCGGTTATGTATGTCAGACCATGTAACGGCCGGGTATTCTATTAAGTTCTGCTTTAGTTGCTGTGAAGCCACCGAGCTCCGAATATTAAGTCCCTGAGTGAAGGATTGAATAGCCCAATCATCGGCGACTAGCGGTAGATCCATCGTTCCATTTGAAACCAGGACACGAACTCTCTGAGCATCTCGTTATCCTTTTGTTTGACTTTGAAAAGGTCTGATTTCCTGGTCTTGACCTTGATGGCACCTGCATGTGCCTTTACGAAAGAATATGCAAGCATAGCAAATGAGTCAATAGAATTAGGAGGTAAATTGTGATACCATATCATAGCTCCCTTTGACTGGGTCTCCCCAATTTTTTTTAACAGAACAGACTCGATCTCATCATCCTCCAGGTCGTCCCTTTGATAGCACATGTATACGAGGTTACATGTTCGTTTGGATCGGACGTTCTGTTATACTTGGGTATTTCGGGCATATGGAATTTCTTAGGGATCAGCTTCGGTGCCGCGCTTGGCGGGAAAGGTCTTTGCTCGAACTTCCTGGAATTTGGCCCCTCCAATACAGGAGGTGCTCCTGGGATTTTGTCTATCCTGGAACTGTAGATTTCCACCTTTTTGTTGTTGGCCTCGATCTTTTTCTCCCCTGATTCTAACCGTTTTGTCAGCTCTTCGAGCTTCTTTATAATCTCGGGGTTAGTCCCTGATTCATGTTCATTCGACCTTTTTACGACCGATTTGTCCCTACAGGAAATTTCCCGGGATGGGTCGGGCTCATCCCTGTTCGGTGCACGATTTTTATTTTGTAACTGAGCTATTGCCGCCTGTTGAACCTGCAACATTCCGAAGATCACTCGTAGGCTGATCCCGTCGTCTTCAACGTTTTGGGTGTTTCGAGTTGCCGATCGAACTTTTTTATAAATGCTATTTTCGGGGTCGGTAGGCAGGTTCGTATCGACAGCCACATGCGAGTTAGCGTCAATCTGATCTGCGACCGGAATTTCGTTGTCAGGTGCTACGTTATTATTTTCACCTTGGTGACCGGATTCGAAGTCAACATGCTGTGGTACCTATTGAAAGTTTGACATCTTTGTATTATAGCCTGGAATCAAAGATACTTCAAAGAGAAAGTATGAAGCAGTGTCTGTTATGGAGATTTGTATCAAATAACCACTATTATCCTCAGCCCCACGGTGGGCGCCAAACCGTTTACCCTAAAAATCGAGTAACAATTGAATTTATACGTGGTCTTAAGGATACGTGATCTAATTTGATACGAATGACGAATAATTAAATTGAAATTAAAATTAAGTAATAAATGAAGGAATGCAAACCATGCAAGCTAAACAATGATGACCACGTTGGTTGGTCCTTCTTGGACAGAGATCGATTATAATTGAAATTGGAACGAGATAATGAGATAATGATTCAAGAGACCAATCTATAGTTGTATTTTTTGATGAGATTCCTAGAGTCCTTACAAATAATTAGACCCCTCTTTATATAATAGAGGAATCCTAATTTAGGTACAACTCTATATAAGACAAAAAATCTCCTAATTTGCTAATTAAACGGTTCTATTGATTTGTGCCGAGATTCCCGTCGCGATACTCGTCCCACTACGGATATTATGGATTTCTGTCATTTAAGTTCGAGGGTCCCCCCTCAAGCATGTTCAGGGTCAGCATCGGTTCCGAATAACGGGCTTGGTGTTCTCCCCTCGAGCATGTTCGGGGTCAGCGTCGGTTCCGAATAATAGGCTCGGTGTTCTTCGAGGACGGACATTCTGACCTCGTGTTCACCTCGGGGTCGATCTTCAACCATTCGCGTTTCGAGCTCGATCCGTCGTGCAACAGTCGAGCCCGATCTTGACCGTATACAGTCGAGCCCGATTTTGACCGTATACATAGTTCTTTATTTTTCTCAACCAAAATTTCTATTTTATATTAGTAAAATTGTACTATACGAGATTTGGTAACTCCGAAGCAACTCATACTATAAATCTCGTTTTCATAGGGCAGGGAGTCAACGAGAGTATTCAATTTAGAGTAATAGTTCGTTGTTGGTTTGAAGTAATTAAAAAGTACTTCTATAAACCTAACTCTCTTTTCTTCATAAAAGTTACACGGGGTGCCCTATTTGATCGTCCCCATTTAACCTGTGCCTACTTCTTAAATTTTTTCCAAATTATAGACAATTTTAGGCCTTTTTCTCTTCTTCTTATGTGAAAATAAAGGTGACAGTGAATTTGTATCGGTGTTTGTGAGCATGTTTTAAGGTGGTTTATGGTGTTTTACAGTGGTAAACTGTGGCGCTTTATTTTTTACTACTGCTTAGGATTTCTTCTTCTTCTTCTTCTGAATTGCAAAATGGGTTTGTTAGATTTATTATTGTGTTGACAAATTGATGATTGGGTTGTTCTTGATGATATTTGGAGGTTATGTTTCAAATTTGAGCTCATTTGGAGTAGATTTAGGTGTTAAATCGTACATTGGATTGTTGAAATTCGAACAAGTTTCTATTTATGAGCAATTTGCACTTCAAAACCTATTTGGCCTTAAGTGCATAAAAATATTGGTTAAACTTCAGACCTACTTGGCCTTAAGTGCATCTGAAGTGTAATTTTTTCACTTCAGACCTATTTGGCTTTAAGTATATGAAAACTTTTGTTGCACTTCAGACCCTTTGGCCTTAAATGCATCTGAAGTGCAGTTTTTTCACTTCATATCTATTTGGCCTTAAGTGCAAGAAAATATTTGTTGCACTTCAGACATATTTATCCTTAAGTGCAATTTTTGCACTTTAGACGTAATTGGCCTTAAATGCATTGTACTTCACACTAATTCTTTTTTTCTACTTCAGATCCGATAAGTCTGAAGTTGATAGTAAAGTGGCTGGGCTTGCAAGTTTTTATGCAAAATAGCTATAGTTTCAATTATGAGCCCAAAACTAGGCATAGATGCAAATGCCCCCTTTTCTTCTGGATTTCCTTTGTTCTTATACTTATCATGTGTGTGTGTGTGTGTGTGTGTGTGTGTGTGTATAGAGAGAGAGAGGATCACACTTATTGAATATAATATATTAGATATGTAGATCCTAAGTTCAGAATCTACTAGCCAGAGGCATTTGTTGATTGGAAGAAGATTTGGCATTTGAAGTTACCTCCAAATATTAAAGATTTTATTTAGAGGCGAGCTCGAAATGTTTTACCTACTAAATCAAATCTACTAGCTGAAGGCGTTAATCTTCAAGGAGGTGTCTTTTTTGTGGCTGGGTGAAAAATAGTATAAATGTATTCTTTGATCGCGAGAAGGAGAGAGAAGTCTGGGTGGCATGATAGCATGAACGGGAAATGAAAGTCATTCGTGACGAGCACAAAAAACAACACAACATTATTGCTCGCTAGTCAAAGATAGTATAGTTTAAATATCGTCTCCACAGGGATTGGATTTAGACAATGTTCGACTAATTTTCAGTTGATTACTATCCAGGAAAATTAAAATTTGATTTGATGACTATTACTACGATTGACTACTAAAAATTAAGCAATTAACAATTGATTATATAGGACAGCAGATGAGCAACAAAGAAATATCAATGAGAGAAATAAGGGTAATTGACTAGACATGTGCAATCTAATTGACTCGGGATCCAATTCTTGAGTTAGTTCACTTACTGTTGATTCTCACGAATTCAACAGATAATCAGATTACACTTGAAGTTAATGTTCCTCTTTTGATTAAACGTTAATTTCTGTAATTAATTCAATTGAAGCACGGTAAACAATTGCAACAATAAATGATGTTATGATCTAAAGGGTAACTTCTTACGAATATTCTCCAGTTTTCTAGTTCGAATAACAATTCAAGAGGCTCTTTCGATTACCTATTTGAATCACGAATTTAAACTAGAGCATAAGATGTAAAGAAATTCAATATCAAGCTGCTCTTTCGATTAAGCAAAAAAAGAAATAACTCCACAATACGAATTAAAACTCCATCAATTAATTCTAACAATTATCAAGAATCGAATCCCTAATCAAGTTATCAAAATACTGTATCTGTCAACACCCTAATGGAAATTACTCCATAGCTATGGAAAAAGACATCACAATAAGGTTTAAGAACAAAGAAAACATCAATGCTAATGATTCGATACAAACTCCCGTATTGCATTATTTGTTGGTTGAAATCTTGATGAATTCTTGTGTCTTCTATCCTTGGTTGCGTCTCAAATCTTTCGTAGGTCAAAAGTCCTCTAAAAATCATATTTTTGGTGTATTTATACCATGCAGAAATAAGCTCGGATGAAACTACCCTTTCCTAGCTGAAACAGGAATTCACTCTGACAAACGTGTACAGGCGCGTCGTGCCTCGCACCGCGCCATGCGGCACGCTTGTGAGAAAATTCAGACTGCATGCAACACGCCTATCAGACCCCATTTACACTGCCGCGCGGCGCGGCTGTGTCTTTTTCTCAGAGTAAATTCTTTCATCCATTTTATAACGTTCAGACTTGGTCCTCGACCCCCGAACATAATCCCAGCTTAATTTCTCGGGCTTTTACTCAGACTTCAAAGCTCCAACTTGTTCGATTTAGTTTCAAATTACCTTAATAGCTCGGGCATTTCCTGCAAGGCATAAAATACGTAATAAGTGTAATTCACTATCATTTAAGTTCAAACACACATAAAATGCAGTAACTAGAGTCCAATACTATAGTTAAGATACGGGTTTATAGCCTACCATCAACACCCCACACTTAGACTATTGCTCTTCCTCGAGCAATCAAGGTACACTTCACATAGGGACGACCTTTTCATCAATCAACCTCACTAACACATCATACCAAAAATATTTAAAGCAGACTAAGCACCCTATTGTAACATCCTAGCATCAAGACTCGACTCAAAAGCACTACGCATTTTTCACAACCTGCTCACTTACTCTAACACAGAGGTCAAAGATTTTACCTTTCCTTCACAAGTCATGTTCCTCACACAAACAATAGAGATTAGTTCTACACACAATAAAATTCAAGAACAAATAGGAACTCAAGATAGAAAGAATTCACTCACTCTCAGAAATAAAATTCATACGCTACAGAGAATGTACCATAGGCTTGCCTGTAATGTTATACTCTACTAATTGAGCTCATCAGTCAAGAATCAAATAGGACTTTATTTTGGTTGTAATGTAGGCTGCGGGACTGGTAGGATACATATGGATATAGTGACTACACCTCCCTGCGCACTTTAACACATATACAATATCACAAATTCAAATCCCAACCTTCACATGATATTAACACCAAGCTCCTAATTTCTTTAAGCACAGACAAAACAAGAATTACCACTAGTAAGGAATAATTTTCTTCTATATAAACACCAAATTTTTTCTTTTTCTAGATTCTGATTTTCTCTTCTTCTTTTTTCAATTTTCCTACCAGTTGGTCTCACAATTTTTTTCAAACAGTGCACCTAACTCCTTTTCTATAGTTCCACTCAAAACCCAATCATACCTCCACTTAGCTTTTAACAAGCTCATAAATATATCAAGTGCTCAAGAGAGGTAAACGGTTCAAACAGATAGTCAATTCAAACAAAGGTGTCATGCTTGTAGTGTGGTTGCCAAAGAAAATAGGATTACAGGATCAAAAGGGCTAACTAGGATACAAAATAATTAGGCGGGTCACAAACATATAAATGGCTCAACAAAAAAATATCTATATCACTTCCTAGACTGAATAGACTTCTATTTCGCTTTGCAAACACACAGGGCAAGGTCTAGACATCAACTGACATGCAAAGAATATCAACACAAACCTCACTCTCACATTGGAAAATAACTCACTTAGGATCGGATCTATCCCGACTCTCTAGTCAAAGTAGTTAACCAGAGTCACAATCAACTAATTTAAGGTACTTATTCGTGAGTCAAGAACTGAGCCTAAGCGTCACAACTAAGGCACTCATCACTCTCAAGACATGTAGTCATGGAAAATTACTTCAAATTAGCACCGTGACACAAGATTCTTTATTCCTATAAAACTAAAACAAAATTAACTATACCTGGTTCAAGTAAAACCCTTGAAAAAGAACCGTGGCATAAAGAAAAACCAAGAAAAAATTGTTACACTACCTAACAAAGTAAAATAAATAAACTAAAATAAAAGACATATTTTTAAATTTTCAATTTTTTTATTTTTTTGTATTTTTCTCGTTCGAATTTCAAATCCCTCAAGAAGCCAGTCGACAAAATTCATCGTCGGAAAGAGTCGAAACTAAACAATTATGATTAATAACTATTACAGGCCGATCGAATTTAGAGTTATGATTACAGATTATATTGTCTAAGAAAGCAAGAAATAAATCAAACGAAACCAACTGGCAAATAGAAAACAAATACAACTATAACAAATAGGAGCACCCCACCCCACACTTAAGAAATTGCATTGTCCCCAATGCAAAACAATAGAAACAAGAGTGAAAAGGTAACTCCCTGAGGCCCTTGGCCTACTCCTCATCAACACCCTCAAAGGTGCGCAGGTACTCCTCATCATTGGAGAACAAAGTTTACATCCTCATCCGGTGGCATCTATGCTCCATCTGCCAAGCCCAATCACTATTGAGTGACCGCGGAGAGGGGGTGGTCTTCCTGCACTCTGCCAAGTCAGTCTCCCACCGAGCAGCGCAAAGGCACATATCAGCAAATAGCAGCTGAAGTGTCTCCTCGACACGAAGTAATCTCTGATCCACAAGAACAACAACAGAAGGGGGGTCTTTCACAATGACATCAAAGGCCTTAAGAGGCCGCATCACGGAAATCGTCCATTCATAATGGAATTCCTCCTCTACATTGTGCGTCCACACAAGTCGAGTGATAATGCTCGGGAAATACAAGAGACATGCCCCAAGTGGTCGTACTCGAGCCATATGCTCAAGCATAATCTTGCCCTGATCGAACTTCATCTGAGTCAATATGGCATAAATGAGACACCTTCAACCTAGAGACATCACTGTCATTTTGGGTAGGCATGATCTTTGCATTAATTAACCAGAGAATGACCCTGGCGGGACGCTGGAAATTGCTTGCTCGTCTTTATGTATTTGTGGAACTCATCAACATCTTGCATCCACTTGGTAGAATAATTAGCGCCACACAGCTGGCGCCTAATATCCGGATAGGGGGCCGGCGCAGTAACCTCTGGAACAACTTATAAGAGTGCTCTGTGAACCCCATAATATGATTTATCACCATTGAGGAAAAGGGGATCATCTTGCCTCTCACCTGCACCTCATACACTGCATCCAAACTGGCCTCAGGCTGCTAGTTGGCGAAGAACTCCTTTACCATGTTCACGTTCACCGACTCACCGGGATGGAACAAGCTTTCAAAATCTAGGTATTTGATGTTGTTGTAAATTCCCGAGCACTTCCTAGCTTGCTTGGCATCATCAATACTAACTTCAAGGTCGGGGCTCACCGTCGGAACAAAGGTCCGGTACCACATTCTAGCATGAGCTGGCACAACCTGATTGCCATACTTGCAGCCCGGTACTACATCCCCATCTGGATCAATGCGCTTCTCTTCCTCCTCCACTAGGGCAGGGGGAGGTGCCCCCTACCTCCTCAATGGCTACTAGAGACAACCTCGGAGGAACTTGTGTTAGTATGTTTGCTAGGACGACGAGACATTGTACCTGCACAAGACTAACAAAATTAGCCACAACACTTAAAACAAAAACAAGATCAAATGCGGTAACCACCCACACTTATGTTATTGGCATGTTCACAAGTACAATATATATCGGTGACTCAGACTAACCCATCGAAGGCACGCCACAAGGAATCAACAACCCACGGACTATACTAGTGTAAAACAAAAAATTAAGAAGCTAAACTAGTAACTAAGAAAATAAAAAATAAGAAGTTACAATAATTTACTATTAACAAAATTAAAAAGTTACAATACAACACTACACAAGTACTTAGCATGAATGGGACACCCAAATTTGCACCTAGCAACACATTTGCATGGGATGGTCAATCGATTAGCCATCGGGGCTAACACATTAAAGTTTCACAACATAAGAACATGACCTTCACTCCACACTTATTATCTAGCAATACATCCCACAAAGCACTTCACTTCTAAATTAGCAATACTACAAAATTTTATGTCACTAAGGCATTTCAATAAACACATTGTGGGCAAATCTTTCACCATCTTATTTCAATTCAAAGTAGGTTAGAACCACCTTACAACCACATCAATACACCACCCAACACAATCACTACATCACCGCATCTTCATAATAGCACAAAGTGTACAAATTTTACACAAAACTTCACTAATTCGGTCATATGGGCACCCCCACCAAGCTTCAACACAAAATAATTTCAACACCATTAAAACACATCAAAAATCACCCACAATCATAAGAACAATGAAAACCCCACAAGTTTATGCATAATTTTCAGCCAAAATAGAAGAAAAATAGCTAAAAGATTAGCAGAAATAAACTACCTAAGGTTAGGGAAATTAAACAAAAGTAAACTAAAATACCACAGTTAAACACTAGAAGAAAGAGAAGATATGAGAGGATAAACTTACCTTGAAGATGAATGGAAGTGATAAGAGGATTTGTGGGAAGAAATTTAATGAAGAAGAATGAAGGATTTGTGTTAGCGAGGAGAGAAGTTAGAGATGGGAGAATGAGAGATATGGGAGAATGGGGGAAAGGGGACGGGAAAAAGGGATCGGATGGGCGTTATGTTTTTTAAATATTTCAGATGTTTTTTAAAATTTCTGGCCGCAATTTTGCATAGTCACATCGCTGGGTGCGGCGCCCCACGTGGCGCGATAGTGGGGATATTCAGAAAGTCCACTTTCTGACAGAAACAACAATTTGTCCTAGCACGGTGCCAGACGTGGCACCCACGCATCGCGCTAGGCCATTTTTCTCAAAGTTCCGATTTTTTTTCATGTTTTAGCCTACGGGTTGCAACCCAACTCTATTATGTACTTATTTTATGTCCAATTCATGCTCATACATGTTCAAGCAATTATTAAAAAATTCTAAACTCTAATGATCCTACACTACAATTATCTACTATTCTACAAAAGCAAGAAAAGGGGTTAGGAGTAGTTTTGAGTTATAGTCGTCAGCTTGACTCCATCACTTAGGCTCATTTGATCACGATGCTAGAGGATTGCTTGTCAAATCCTCCAACAAGGTACTGTTTTAACTTGTGCCCATTCACCTTAAAGTTCTCATTCCCTTCCTCATCCTATATTTCAATGGCACTGTATAGTGAGACATGTTTCACCACATACTGTTCTGTCCATCTTGACTTGAATTTTTCGAGGAACAACCTAAGTCTAATATTGTATCGTAAGACTCTGTCCTCTTCAAAAATCCCTTGGCTTAATCAGACGAACATGCCACCTCTTTGTCTTTTCCTTGAAAATTCGCGAATTTCATACGCGTCCAGTCTAAACTACTCCAATTCGTTTATTTGCGCCAACCTACGTTCACCTGCAAGACTGATCAAGATTAAGCATCTTAATTGCCCAATAAGCTTTATGTTCTATCTCAGCAGGTAGATGACATGATTTTCCATACACTAATTTGAACGGTGAAGTTCCTATGGTTGGTTTGAACGTAGTTCTGTACGCCCATAGAGCTTCATCCAACTTTATAGACCAATCCTTATGAGAAGCACTAACCGTCTTTTCAAGAATTCGTTTAAGTTCACGGTTAGCCACTTCAACTTGCCCACTAGTTTGGGCATGGTATGGGATTCCCGTTTTGTGCGTGACCCCATACTTGGACAGTAGTTCAATTGACAAAGTGGGACCCATTGTCACTAAAAATCACTCGAGGTGTCCCAAAGCGGGTAAAGATGTTCTTCCGTAAGAACTCACACACCACCCGAGCATCATTGGTCCTAGTAGGGATTGCTTCGACCCATTTAGAGATGTAGTCAACGGCTACTAGGATATACTCATAAGAACGCGACGATGGGAACGGGCCCATGAAGTCAATGCCCCAAATGTCAAAAATTCAGATACCAGAATGGAGTTGAGAGGCATTTCATACCTCTTGCTAATATTACCTGCCCTTTGACACTTGTCACATGAAGCAACATATGCACGTGCGTCTTTGTACAAAGTAGGTCAATAGAAACCGGCTTCCATGAGCTTTGTTGCAGTGCGATTTCCACCATAGTTTCCTCCAGCTGCTCCATCATGGCAATGAGATACAATGCTTGCCATCTCTCCTTCAGGCACACATCTTCAAATCACACCATCTGCACACAGTTTAAACAAGAAAAGGCCATTCCAAAATAAATTTTTACCTAACCTTGAAGCTTCTTCTTTGATCACGAGAGAGGTCATGAGGAAACCATCCACTAGATTGGCTACATCAGCATACCAAGGCGGCCTTTCAGAGACTGCAGCATTGGAGAAAATCTGCTCATCAGGGAATTCTTCCCTTCTTTCAACTGTTTCAATAGGAGGTCTCTCAAGTCGAGATAGATGATCTGCGACTTGATTTTCTATGCCCTTCCTATCTTTGATCTCCAAGTCAAACTCTTGGAGCAATAACACCTACTGTATCAAACGCAGCTTGGACTCCTTCTTACTCAACATGTATTTCAAGGTTGAGTGATCAGTGTATACAATCACTTTACTACCACCAGATATGATCTAAACTTGTCAAGATCAAAGACCACTACAAAGAACTCTTTCTCAATAGTGGCATAGTTGACTTGAGCATCATTCAACGTCCTGCTTGCATAGTCGATGGGCCTAAACATCATATCTTTTCTTTGCCCCAGAACTGCCCCCACAAGCATCACACATTATCTCATTAGCTGGCTCCAATCAGGTGTCACCATAATAGGAGCACTCACAAGCTTTTCCTTTATCAATTCAAATGCACTTAAGCACTCCACAGTGAAAACAAACTTGATATCCTTCGTTAGCAATGTAGTCAACGGCTTGGTAATGCCGGAAACGTTTTTGATGAACCTCCTATAGAACCCAGCATGTCCCAAGAAACTTCTTATGCTCTTCACAGAAGTCGGTGGAGGAGCCTAGCAATTACATCAACCTTAGCTCTATCAACTTCAATTCCATGTGCAGTCACTTTATGGTCCATGACAATTCCCTCTTTCGCTATAAACTGGCACTTTTCCCAGTTAAGAACCAAATGAGTGGCTTCACAATGTTCAAGCACAAGCTCCAAATTCTTCAAGCAATCCTCAAAGTCATTTCCAAAGAGGGTGAAATCATCCATGAATATCTCTAGACACTTATCGTTTAGATCGTTGAATATAGACATCATGCACCTATGAAAATTGGCAGGTGCATTACACAACCCAAATGGCATCCTCTTGTAAGCAAAAATACTTGACGAGCAAGTGAATGTGGTCTTCTCCACATCTTCTAGGCAATGGATATCTGATTGTAGCCTGAGTACCCATCCAAGAAACAGTAGCATCCATGTCCAGCCACTTTCTCAAGCATCTGATCAATAAAGGGAAGTTGGAAGTGGTCTTTCTTTGTTGCATCATTCAGCCTTCTATAATCAATGCACATTCTCCACCCAGTGACTGCTCTTGTTGGGATCAAATCATTAACTTTATTCTTCACCACTATCATGCCCCCCATCTTAGGTACAACTTGCACTGGACTAATCCATTGACTATCAGAGATGGGGAAAATCAATCTCGCATCTAACAATTTAATGATCTCCTTGTGCATTACCTCCTTCAAATTTATGTTCAACTTGCGTTGGGCCTGCACCACGGACTTGCTATTTTCTTCCAGTAGAATTTTTTGCATGCAAATGGCTAGACCGATTCCTTGAATATCAGTTACACTCCAGCCGATGGCCTTCTTGTACTTTTTCAGCAGCTTCACTAGCTTTTGCTCATGTGGGCCTGTCAAGTAAGCAGATATAATCACAGGAAAATTGTTAGTTTCATGAAAAGCATATTTCAAGTGAGTAGGGAGGACTTTCAATTCCACACTAGGCTTAGAAGTTTCCTCTTTTAGTTTCTCCTCATCAACCACTTGATTCTCAATTTCAAGAGCTTTAGCCTCTTTCTTTATTTCAGGATCTTCATCCTCCACTGTGCTAGACTGAGTAATACATCTCTCTAGAGTATCCCCCACCAGCTTGTCAAACTTGTATTTTTCAGCCAATTCCCCAACAACATCTAGCTTGAAGCACGAGTAGGCAGATGCCTCATCACTGGGGTATTTCATCATCCGCTTCATCTGGAACACCACTTTCTCATTGCCCACTCTAAGGATAAGTTTCCTCTTGTAGATATTAAGGATAGCTCTGCCTGTACATAAAAATAGCCTCCCTAAAATTAGAGGCACCTCCTTGTTCACCTCCATATCCACCACAATAAAGTCTACGGTGAACACAAACTTATCCACCCGAACTAGAATATCCTCAATGATTCCCTCAGGCAAAATGATGGTCTGGTCAGCCAGTTATAGGGAAACTGGTATTGATTTGATCACTGCAAGCTCCCTTCCAATTTCTTGAACACGGATAAAGGCATTAGATTTATAGACGCACCGAAATCACAGAGGGCCTTGTCGAATTTTTTGCTCCCAACGAGCATGGTATGGTGAGGCTTCCTAGGTCCCCACACTTTTTAGGGAATGTTATTTTGCAATATGGCACTGCAGTGCGCATTCAGGTTGACCACTATTATCTCCTTCAATTTTCCTGAACAGGATTTCCTTCACGAATTTTGCATAATCAGGCATCTGAGTGAGTACCTTTGTGAAGGGAATGTTCACAGAAAGTTGCTTGAGCATCTCCAAGAATCGCTCAAAATATTTGTCAAGTTTTTCTCGCTTCATCTTTTGAGGGAATGGTAAAGCTGACATATGTCTACTTTCTTCAATCTCCTTTGTACCCCCACTACTCTGGCCTTTCTGCTCTTCACTCTTTTTCTCTTCTGGTGTCTCAGTCTACTTGTTCGTCACCTCGGGTCCAGCTTTCACCACTGGTTCACTCAATGTTTTGCCATTTCTCAGAGATACAACTTTGATTGTTTCCTTTGGATTCTTTTCAGTGCCAGAGGGTAGATCCCAAAAGCCCTCTACGATATCAAATTTGCAATTTGTCCCATTTGCCTTTCTAAAATGGGGATAGTCGTGCCCCGAGTCTCAAATTTTTCATCTGTTTTGTTGATGAATGCCTTCATGAGATCTTCCATACTATACTGATTTGACCGTTGTGGTTGGTATTGCTGCCATACTGGTTCAAAAAACCTGGTGGTTTTTACCCTAGGATCTAGAATTATTTTGCTGCCATGAGTTCAAACTCCCACTAGGTGAACTCCACGAAAAACCTGGATGTCTTTGCCCCATAGCATTATAGTTGTTCCCACCTCGGTAGTTTCCTCTATTGTAGCTCCCCACAGCGTTGACTTCCTCAACTGAAGCTTGACACTCATGTGTAGGTGTCCCATTCCACAAAAGTCACATGCTGCTTGTGGCTCACTCTGTACCTTGGCGAATGTCAGCTTTAGTATCTCCTTAGCCATGGTGTCTAGCTGGGCTTGCATTGATGTGTTAAAGTCCGCCTGGTGAACTCCAACTGATTTTCCTCTGTCATTACTCTAAGCCGGCCACTGGTTAGCATCATCAGATAATTCATCAAGGATTAAGACAACCTCCTCCAGAGTTTTCTTTATTAGTGGACCTCTACATGTAGTCTTCAGAGTTCGT
Organism: Nicotiana obtusifolia; assembly: GCA_002018475.1. Taxonomy (NCBI): domain Eukaryota; kingdom Viridiplantae; phylum Streptophyta; class Magnoliopsida; order Solanales; family Solanaceae; genus Nicotiana; species Nicotiana obtusifolia. The sequence continues at coordinate 67,899 of MCJB01049813.1, forward strand.
CGCGAGGAAGGTGTCAGTCCATCGCAAAAATTCTGGAGTTGCATCCACAAATCAATTCCGTTGTGCTAACACTTTCTGACTATCTCCTTGAATCTTTGCCAAGCTTGCAGAAATTTTGCATTTTCCTTCTAAATTTTCCTGTTTTTGCAGCTGAGAAGTACTTGTCAAGAAACTTTTTGGTCATATCTTCCCATGTCCTGATCGAACCTGTGGGTAAGCTACGAAGCCAGTGTTTCGCTTCATCTTTCAATGAAAATGAAAATGCCTTAAGTAGACCGCATCCTTTGATACTTTATTGTATTGGAAGGTATTCATGATTTCTTCAAAGTCCATCAAGTGAATGTTAGGATCTTCATTACCTTCTCTCTGAAGATACCGTTGTTTTGGATGGTTTGAAGCAAGTCTTGCTTCAACTCGAAGTTGTTTGCTGCTATGTGTGGAGGTCTGACACTTGAGAGTCCTTCGCAGGTGTTTCTCCAACTCCGCTTTGTAGCGTATCACTTCCTTTGAAGAAGGTCGAGTCATACACCAGAGAAATCAAACGTGTATCCTGCATACAAGTGAGAAAACATGAATACACTAAAGTAAAAATTGATTCCTGAATTAGTACTAAAAACTATTTTAAACACTATTGATTGCCAATCCCCGGCAACGGCGCCAAAATTTGATGAGCGCAAATAAAATTATTGCTCGCTGGTCAAAGACAGTATAGTTTAAATATCGTCTCCACAGGGATTGGATTTAAACAGTGTTCGAATAATCTTCAATTAATTACTATCCAGGAAAATTAACACTTGATTTGATGATTATTACTACGATTGACTACTAAAAATTAAGCAATTAACAATTGATTACAAAGGACAGCAGATGAGCAACGAAGAAACATCAATGAGAGAAATATGGGTAATTGACTAGACAGATGCAATCTAATTGACTCGGGATCTAATTCTTGAGTTAGCTCACTCTATAATAGTGTTGATTCTCACGAATTTAATAGATAATCAGATTACACTTGAAGTTAATGTTCCTCTTTCGATTAAACGTTAATTTCAGTAATTTATCCAATTGAAGCACGGTAAATAATTGCAATAATAAAATGATGGTTATGATCTAAAGGGTAATTTCTCATAAATATTCCCCTATTTTCTAGTTCGATTAACAATTCAAGAGGCTCTTTTTGATTACCTATCTGAATTACGAATTTAAACTAGAGCATAAGATGTAAAGAAATTAAATATTACGAATAAAAAATCCATCAATTAATTCTAATAATTATCAAGAATCGAATCCCTAATCAAGTTATCAAAAACCGTATCTGTCAACACCCTAATGAAAATTACTCTATATCAATGAAAAAAGTCATCTCAATAAGGTTTAAGAACAAAGAAAACATCAATGTTAATAATTCGATACAAACTCCCGTATTGCACCGATTATAAAAGTCCTCTAAAGATTATATTTTTGGTTTGTTTATACCATGTAGAAACAAGCTCGGATGAAACTATCCTTTCCTAGCCGAAACAGGAAATTACTCTGAAAAACTTGTACAGGCGTGCCGCATGAAATTCAGAGTGCATGCAAAATGCCTGTCAGACCCTATTTACACTGCCGCGCCGCGCCCCAGAGTTGATCAGAGTATTATGCCTGTCAAAATGCCTCTCAGAGTAAATTCTTTCATCCACTTTTTGACATCCAAACTTGATCCTCGACCCTCAAACGTGATCCCGGCTTAATTTCTTAGGCTTTTACTCAGACTTCAAAGCGTTAACTTGTTCGATTTAGCTTCAAATTACCTTAATAGCTCGGGATCATTTCCTGCAAGGCATAAAACATGTAATAAGTGTAATTTACTATCATTTAAGCTCAAACACATTTAAAATACAGTAACTACAGTGCAATACTACGGCTAAATACGGGTATCTAGCCTACCATCAATTAATATGGCAGAGTTCATTAGCCGTATTGTCAATGACTCGAATTCTTCAAAAGCTAGGCAAACATGTCACATCCTTTGAAAAATTTAGGCCATGAGGAATGAATTTGTTTCGTAAAGTTCTTCCTCCTACTTATGTGTTATCTGAAGCTCTAAAAATTTTAAAAGAATGGGAGATTTGCATGATTGGGAAGTGCTTGGGGAGGTCTAGTGAGTGTTTCCACTCGGTTGTGGCTCTAATTTGGTCTACCCTCCACATAGGATATAAAAATTTATATAGATGCAGTTATTTTCTTTACTTTGGGTTGTAATGGAGCAAGGATGTTGTGCATGATTCAGCAGTTCAGTTTGTAGATGCAGCTTTTTCGATTTTTCGAGGTTGTATCAATGCTAGCATGCTAAAATTATGGGTTTACGTTTTACTCTCGTTTGGTTGATTCAATAATTTAATGGCCCCAGATACAATTGAATGTGATGCCAAATAATTGTGCTTTCTTGTAATTTCTTGTGTGAAAATTTTTATAGAGTTTAGAGTACTTTTAGAGAATTGACGTTTTCACTAAGGAGAAATTCTGTGGTTTGAGTTAAGAGGCAAGCAAATGTAATTGCTCATTGCTTGATAGAGAATCTATAAACTATGCTAGTCCTTTTTATTGAAAGTGTGCTCCATATTTTATTGTAAACTTGCTGATTGGTAATTCAGTCTCAGTAAAAATCTCTGTTTGAGTTTAAAAAAAGAAGAAGTTCGAGTCCACTTGAATGGTAAAAAAAATGGATCAATTAAAATGGATTCATAAAAAGAAGCCCATGTTAAATGTCTGAACTAGTTCTCAGTTCCCTAAACTATTAAATTCTGTTGTCGGTGGGAAATTTGATTAAAGTTGTAATACGCACAAGACGACAACATGATGAAGGGGTATACTTTGGTCAAAACCCAACATGCATGTGAACATTATCGTATCCATTAAAGCGTACTTTAATAAAACAAAGCTGTTACTTACTCCTTAAAAGAATATTAAAAAGTCACCAGTAAGCTCTCAAGTTCCACTTTAACCAAATTCCTAAACTATTAACTACTCAGTTACTCAATTCTGAAGTGAAGATTTTATTTCTACGTGGCACATCTATTCATGTGAAAGTCAAAAAAAAAAAATGCTTAATATTAAAGGCTAATCAGATGAGTTATGGAAAAATGTTTGAAATGAAACTTGGAAACTGGACAAGTCAAATTTACAAAGTAATACTCTATTCGAAAGAAGAATAATGAATTGGCATTTACAAGAATACAAATACAAAGAGTCAATCTTTGATAGATGTAGCGATTAAGAGTCGATAATTTATGCTACCTTTTCTTGACCTTTAGGCTAAGATTGGGCTATTTGTAATAGTTGATTGAAAAACTTAACTGTGTAAAGCCCTTCAAAACTTTTTATTGATTTCTTTTTTCGGTTGAATGCACTTATCTAAACATCTTTTGAGAACCAAAAAAAAAAAAAAAAGAAACAGAAAAATTCAAGAAAAACTATTAACTATGTAGCTCTCGTTTGAATATTAGTTTTATTTTAAAAAGAAATTAAAAAAGTTATTTGATTATAAAGTCACCAGTTTTTGGGGATGAATTTTTCAAGTTTCAAAAAGTAATTTAGATCAGTTTTTTCAAATTTTTACTCACAAAACTTTAACTTGTTTCCAAGTAAAAATGCATGCCAAAATACATTTTTACTTCCAAAAATTATTTTGTATCTCATATTTGATTTTTTTTCAAATTTCAACTAAATTTATACACAAACTTTTGCTTAATAATTATCAAATATATTTTGGGTGCTTTCCAAAAAAATAAAATAATACTGAGATAGCTTCCATTTATTTCTGGTCAGACTGTTCCAAGTTCTAACTCTATCACAGCAGTGTTGGAAAAAAAAGAAAAAGCTCAATCCTAGCAGAGTTTTCCCTAGAGTGAGAGAGCTGTAACTACTGTCTACGTATTGGTGGCGCACTATCAGATTTCTGTCCGCTATTTCCTCAAGACTTGGTCTCCTCCTTAACTAACTGCCATCTGGTTTTATCTCTCTAATCTCATTTTCCTCCATTTTCATCCACCTCATCTTCTTTCTTTTTTTCTTTTTTTTTTTGCAAATCTGACCATTAATTTCAATTCAACTGCCACATCTCATTTCCAGATTCTTGTGCTCTGCTTAAGGTTGGTTTTGTTTCCCCTATACTTTTAACAGTTCTTGAATGAGCATCATCTCATATTTTGTTCATGCTTTTTCATTTCTGAGAATGTGAATTCAACCCCATCTTCATTTTTCCTTTCAATTCAAGATGTGGAATTCAATTTTTGAATATTTGTTTTCTGATGTTTAATTGACTATCTCCACCATCCACCGACAGTTTATAAAAAGAGCATCTTTTTCCCTTTTGTAACCATTCAAGAAAATGCCATCACTAATAACCACAAATTTCATTACCCTTTTCCTAATTGTGATTTTCATCTTCACCTTCTCAGCCACTTCCCAAGATTCTGATCTTGAGACTGATTGCACAAGCAAATGGATCCATATCAGACACTTACCACCACAATTCAACCTTGACTTGTTATCAAATTGCTCTGAATATCCTCTGTTTGATAATTTCTGCCCTTATTTACCAAACCATGGCCTTGGCCAAAAAACTCACAACAAATCACACAGCTGGTATAGGACTGACCCGTTTATGCTTGAGCTTGTATTTCATCGTAGGATGCTTGAATACCCTTGTCTCACTTCTGATCCTAGCCATGCTAATGCCATTTATGTTCCTTACTATGGTGGAATTGATAGCGTTAAGTACTTATTTGGTCCTGAAGTTAATTCCAGTTTTCAACATGGTCTTGACTTGTATGATTTTTTAGTACATGTTGATTCACCTAATATTTGGAGTAGAAATTATGGTCATGACCATTTCTTGGTCATGGCAAGACCTGCTTGGGATTTTAGTCAACCTTTGTATAATGATCCTATAGTTTTTGGTACTTCATTTCTTGAATTGCCTGAGTTTTACAATGTTACTGCATTGACTCTTGAAGGTAGAGCTTATCCTTGGCAAGAACAAGCTATTCCTTATCCCACTTCATTTCATCCTCCAAATTTAGCATTTTTTGAATCTTGGGTTAATAGGGTAAGGAGGTCTAGGAGGAATACATTGATGTTGTTTGCTGGTGGTGGTGGAATTTCAGCTAATCCTAATATTAGGAGAAGTATTAGACTTGAGTGTGAAAATGTGACAAGTATGAGTGCTAACGGCACTGGCTACCAAAAGTTATGTGAATTTGTGGATTGTTCAAATGGGATTTGTGAACATGATCCTATTAGGTTTATGAAGCCAATGTTGCAATCTAGCTTTTGTTTGCAACCTCCGGGGGATACACCGAGTAGACGATCCACGTTCGATGGGATTCTTGCAGGGTGCATTCCTGTATTCTTCGAAGATTTGTCCGCGAAAAAGCAGTATGGTTGGCATTTGCCAGAGGAGAAGTATGAGGAATTTTCAGTCACTATACCTAAAGAGGATGTTGTGTTTAAGGGGTTGAAGGTTTTTGATGTTTTAACCAGTATACCAAGAGCTGAAGTTAGGAGGATGAGAGAAAAGGTTTTGGAAATGATGCCTAGAGTTATGTATAGAAAGCATGGAAGTTCACTGGGTTTGAGGAGTAAAAAGGATGCCTTTGATATTGCAATAGAGGGCACTTTGGAAAGAATCAAGTCTAGGCTTCAAGAAGTAGCAGCTCAATAATTATTATCCTTGGCGAGCCTTGGCGTAACTAGTAAAGTTGTTGCCGTGTGACCAGGAAGTCACGGATTCGAACCGTGAAAACAACCTCTTGCAGAAATGCAGGTAAAGTTGCGTACAATAGACCCCTATGGTCCGGCCCTTCCCCGAACCCCGCGCATAGCGGGAGCTTAGTGCATCAGCTGCCTTTTTTAATTCTATTCTATCTCTTATTGTTCTTCTTGATTGTTACTATTATTTATACCTGACCAAGGGTGTAGAGATAATTTTGTGTTTCATATTTCCACTGATAATGAATAAATGTAAAGGCATTTAGCAGAACATCTTGGTTACCATACTTCTAAATTCTAATGCTAATAATCTGCTTGTCATTCTTAACTGTACAGCAAAAACCAAAAGATTCAACCAATGTAGACAATAATCATGTAGCAGAACCTAGCTTCTCATGCAAATGAACTTCAGAATCTAACTGAATATGCTAATAGAATCCATCTAACAATGGTGAAATTAACTGGTGTAAAGGAGGTCTTCTCAGTTAATAAATAAAGGAAGCATGAGTTTTAGGCCATACTAAAAAGGGAATCAGTAGCATTCTGATAAATCTGTGTTCTTGCAATACTGAACCTCTTGCCACACTTCTAAAAGTTTCAGTGTTTCCACCACCACAAAATTCAAAGAAGTTATCTATTAGAGAACTTAGAATGAGCATTTCTGCTGTTATTCAAGGAATAACAGATCTAACAATGATGCATATGAGTAAAACTTCAAATGTAACTGTCTTTACCGTTTACGTATCTTGTATTAAATAGCTAGAAATCACAGTATGAAGACTCACTTATAAAAGAAAATCATCATATGAATACTAAAATCATAGTAACAGTTAGGTCGAATAACGCGCTGGGCTTAAAAAAGTCAGAGGATTAGCCATAGAAGATACAAACTGAAAGGCTTGCAAGTTCCTCAATGAAATATTAAGTCATTACCAAAATTAGCAGGTGCAGTGAACGCAAAATATCACAGATTTTCTACAGTTAAAATGAACTTCAGTAGTGTAAAGTGCATGCCTCAAGATCACCTATTGAACTTTTATAGAAAAGAACGAGCTATGACAATTGTGAATTCCCTAGCTATCTCTTACAGTTGAGCTGTTGTTCTTGTAAGATGTTTTAAGTTTCAATAATCACATTCCTGCTAATGTGGTAAAGTCTCTGATATTATGAGATAGTAAGACAAGAACCTCGCGCCACAGACCTAAATTCGATTGGCTCAGGAAGTCAGGTTAAGCATTGACTGTTCCAGGAGATGAAAAAGAATTCAGTCTTTACAAGTAAATTCCATTGAGTTACACTTGTATGTCTGATATAAAACAAATAAGATGCAAGCAGACTAAATCTATCATATAGGAGAAATCAGTCGAGTAGAGAAGCACCAGTGGTCTAGTGGTAGAATAGTACCCTGCCACGGTACAGACCCGGGTTCGATTCCCGGCTGGTGCAATCTTTTTGGTTCTTAATAATGATTTTCTTTTTGCAAAACAACGGACATAGTTCGCTGACATGAAAATGAGAGACCAAATCAATTACAGGGAAGAATTCGTCTATTTTGTCTATTTGCTTCTTTTCTAGACATTTGCTCTCCTCATTCTTTCATAGTCTTCCAATGCCATATGTGTAATTATATATATATATATATATATATATATAATACAGCTATTATTACAATCCGTCTTCTAATATATGGAATAATTTTTGAAAGTACTAAGGTATGGGAGGAAACTCTTGTACAAATAAAGTTTTTATCTATGTGAACCTACCTTTTCTTCCTTCCTTCCTTTTTGGGTGATCGTCAAATTGCAACTGAATTAATATAGTTTGACAAATATTTATTTAATTATAATTGATGGTGGAGGTTTGAAGCAACTATAAATTGTGTCAGACCTTTCAGTCTACAAATAATGAACTATAGTTCACATTTATTTCCAACCAAAAATTTCATGCTTCATTTGCCAAACCTATTAAAAAAAACAGTCTGGATGCCAGCCTGATTACTAGGGGACCATTCTTGTAAGTTGTAACAACCTGATATTTATTACTACTCCCTTGTGTTTTTGGAAAAATTCACTTAAGAATAGCATTTAACACTTTAGGACCACTTAATTTACATTGCTTCTTTTGAAAAAAAGAAAAGAAAAGAAATTAAGTTAAATGCATGAGAGTGTAAAGATTTTCACACTAACAGTGTATTTCATCAATTGTAATGCTTGATTTACTTTATTTAAAGGTTAATAACCTACAGTTATTCATTTACTATACACAATTAGCTCCAAATGTTTTAAAGAGATCTAATAGTGTAAAAAAAAATACGCAGGATTAACGTATAAAAATTAAGGCTTTCTCTTTCATGCATCTTTAGTTGTACAACTTGGCATCTGGCAGTGCCACTTTGAGATTGAGGAGACATGCCATGGATTATCCTTTTATTCGGGAATTAATCCATTTGCGATAAAAAGTCAAATATAGCGTCTGACTTCTTAATTGATCAACAAAACTATACTTAAAGTCTGTACTGTAGTTTTCAAGTTAATGTCCATTATATCGAGTTTTTGGTACCTTGGATCCCAATGCAAAACTTACCAACTTTCAGCTTACTTAATTATTCATTCTAATTACATACTATGACTCCAGTTTATTCAGATTTTTTTTTTCTTTTTATATATTTACAGGGATTAGACTTGATAACAATGGTCAAGAGGTAATTAGAATTTGAAAATATTTTCATTTCTATACTGGGAGTATGCAGAAATGAGAAATCTATATTTTTAGTTGTTTCAAAAATAATAGCCAATAAAATATATTATTTTAATATATGTATGTATTATATACAAAAAAATACATATCGTATACACTTTTTAGCTAGAGAATGTATTTAGTTTCAGCCGACCAGTAAATTTTATATTTTGCCCAATTGTTATGCCAAATAGGGGTATATATAGGTCGGTTTGGTTCGGATTTTTTAACTACCAAATCAAACCAATTGTATCGGGTTATTAGATCTAAATACCAAACCAAACCAATAAAAGTCGGGGGTTTTTTAACTCATTTTTTCTCGAATTTTTCAGGTTCTCGGATTTTTTTCCATAAAGTCTTCATAGCACAAATGTAAATTTGTGCACCAAATATTTCTTTAATCCTAATAAGATAGAACTATGTAACTTATTTTTCAATAAATAACATAAATATGAGATGAGTCCTGACATTGTACTAAGATATTCAACAATAAATATAATAAAATCGCATAAAATAAATATTATTAATAAGCCATAATGAAAATAAATATTATTTAAAATTATGACTAATAAGTATTATTATGTACATGACTAACCACTAAAAGAAAAATAAGTTATATATTTTATCTAAACCATAGAAAAACTAAAAAAATAGATATCCAATATTATTTTCATTCATAATAAAATTTAATTGAATGTCTTTTATTAGCATTAGTATTGATTTGATTTTGGTTTAGGATTCATAATAAATAGATATCCAACACTATAAAACTTATTGGAGCATCCAAATATTATAAGCCCAAGCTTGAAATAATCCGTTAAAAGATAAAACTATGAAAAAACTTAAGAAATATTTATAAACTACACTACCATAAATATTTTTATGTATTAAATATATTTAAGAGTTCTATACATATAATGTCAGGTTGGTTTGGTTTCGATTTGACTTTTTTTTGTTAGTTAAAATCAAACCAGACCAAATATGGTCGAGTTTTTTTTTCCAACACCAAATCAAATTAAACCAAATCATAGTCATATTTTTTTTTTCTCGGTTTGACTCGAATCGAGTTGGTGTGAGTTGTCAGTTTCATTTGCGCACCCCAAATGCCCCATTGGTCGATTATTTTCTTAAAATTAACTTTGGCTTTCTATAAATGACATAACTCATTTTCAAACGTAACATATTTTGATTGAGGCAATTAAACAATGTAAAAATAATTACACTTAAGTAAAAAGTTTATGAAAAACACATTGTGCCACATTGAAGAAGTGACATAACACCACTCACCACCATTTGGATGGGTGAGTTGGTTAGATCTCTCAACTATTGTAATCAACGGATTCGAGTTCAAGCTTTAAAAATTAGATAATCTCTCAGTAGAATCATTTTATCTTCGCAATAGGTTATTCAATACAAATTTAAAAAAGTATCGAATTATTGGAATTTGAATCCCTGACGGTTGACGGCTCATGTTAAAAGATGCAGTGACGTAGCGCACTAGTAGCTTTTTCATGCACAAATCGAAAGAAAACCAAAAAAAGAAACACGATCTTATTATCATACTGTTTTTATCTTTTTGTAGCTGAGATAAGATTCTTTATGCCCAAAGGTCATGGAAATAATTAACACAGAATAATAAAGAAGATTTTTGAAGGGAGTTGAAATGAAGGAGTAGTGATGACAAGTTGTAAGTTGGCGTTTAGACATAAAAATTATAATTTGGAGTTAATTTAAAAATATAATATTTAAAATTTAAAATTATATTTGAATATGTATTTCACTTAAAAAATATTATAATTTTATGAAAAGTATTTTTTTTAAAACTTATTTTCGAATTTTTGCTCAAAAATTACAAATTTGCATGGACAAATACATTTAAAAAAAAAATATTATTGACAAACATGATCTAAATATTCGAGACGAAAAGCACATTAATGGGTATATACAGTTGAAAAGCCCAATGAGGGAAAAGCGGAGACCCACATTACTGGGGAAAACTAATAATTGCACCAACTGGCATCCAAGTTTTTAATTGATTAAGTAGACACAAATCTCAGCAACTTACCGTTACTGTAGAAGGAAGAAGCACGGATCCCCAAAATTGTAATGGAATGGCAGTGATAACAACAATAAATACAGTATAATTTTATTAGTAGAGTATAAGAATGATAGTATATACGAAAATCTTATTTTTAATTTGTTAAGGTAGAGAAACTGTTTTCGTCAGAAATTTCAGAAAAAGTATAGTCACAATATTGTTGAAAAGAAATACAATAATGGAGAAGCCGTCAAGAAAGAAACAGCAACAATTGCAAGCTAAAAGAAAAACGAAGCAAAAAAAATAACCGATTGTATTAAAAACCTAAGTATAAGAACGTACGAGAATAATATCGATACTACAAGTCTGAAAAATAAATACGAAAACGTACTAAAATATTTTTTTGTTTCTTCAAAACTAAACTTTTGACCTGAGTTCAGATTAGTCGGGCTCAAAGAGAAGATAACCAAAGAAAGAAGAACGCAGAAGCAAGGAGAAATCAGGTATTTTAAAACTAGTATTGGGGCGAAAATGTAAGTTTACGTATTATTTAGTTAGTAGTAATAGTCAGTCAGTCAGTCAATTGGCCACTTTCTGGCACTTTTTGCAGAAGGGTCCCTCCCTAAACTGATCCGCCTCTTTTATCACACTGAACCAAGAAAATCAATAGCAAGTGTACTTTGCAGACACCCGGATATGCTGAACTTTTAGATATTCTTTTTATAACAAAAATAATTCTTTTTTTACTTTCTATTCCAATTCCAACTTATTTTACGGCAAAAGGTCAAATATACCTTTGTAATGTAGGAAAAGGTTTAAATATATTTTTTGTTATACTTTGGGCTCAAATACATCCTTGTCGTAATACTATAAGTTAAAATATATTCTTCTTCTGTTAAGTTTGTCCAAGGTGGACATTCAATCCTATATGACACTGATATTTGATGAGGTGGATGCCACATGGCATGCCACCTCAGTGCCCCTAAACCATACATAAAAGACTAAAATTTAAAATATAATATTTTTTTATGATAGCGGTAATGGTGACAATAGTGGTTGGGGGAAGAAAATTTTAATGGTGGAAAAAAATAAGAGGGATAAAATGGGTTTAGGGGAGGTGAGGTGGCAAGTCATGTGGTATCCGCCTCATCAAATGTCAGTGTCACGTAGGATTGTATGTTTACTTTGAACAAACTTAAAGGAAAACCGGTATTATTAAACTAATAGTATAACGATTTGGGTATATTTGAACTCAAAGTATAACAACAAAGGTATATTTAGACTCAAAATATAACGAGGGATACATTTAAACCTTTTCTAATAGTACAATGATGTATTTGGCCCTTTTCCGCTTATTTTAGCATTCTTTTCATTGTTAGTCATGCAAAAAACTAACATCTTCGTAATATTATGTTTTCATTAATGACTTTCAATGTAGATCTTAACAAATACTCCTACATCATACGTTATGTGATACTTTGTTTCTCTTTGTCTGTTTCAAAATAATATTACATTTCCGAATTCATAATTTAAACTTATATAATCTTATTATTCTCATTTTATTTTTGGTGACACGACTTATCCATGAGTTAAAACTTCACATTTTAATAGGAGAAAAAGCATGAATGACGTGTAAAGATTTCACCGCATCTCATTTAATTAGTAACGATAATTTTTGGTCGTTTACATATATGTAGCTTATCTGTCAATTATTTTTATTTTTTAAATACTTTATGTCCAATCAAACACGTTACATAAAATTGAGAGAGTCTCGAAGACAAGAGAAAGTTTTTGTTTTTATTTTTAGTTTTTGGCTGGAGAAAAAAGAGCGCCCAAAATTTGTGTGGGATTGGGGGGGCGGG
>MCJB01049814.1:5008-37993 GCA_002018475.1 Nicotiana obtusifolia
CTCTCTAAAATCTCCATAAGAACTTCCCAGGATTCTTCAGAAGGCACGGGATTCATTTCCTCACAGTATGCGATTATGTAATTCTCCACCCTGTAATACGGAGATGAGTAGTCATAAATCCGCCTTCCAAAGTCTTCACCATATTGGACTCGAATCGCTGCCATAGCATGTGGGCAAGGTATTTTGTCCAGGTCAAAAACTCTACAAGTACAAGATCTTCTTTGCAGATCGACTGTTGCAACTGAACCGTGACCGATGACGCTGAACTTGTAGTTGGCAATTTGATGGGCCAATAACTTATTACCCAAGTTGATAAATTTTGATATTTTTTTTTTCATTGAGGGAACAAAGATGGTTGGTGAGTCGATGAACTCCATACGCCTCTCATGAAATTTCTCAGTAAACCTCCTGTTTATGGAATCAAATAGAGCAGTAATGGGAAATTCTCTTTCAACATTGAACATTGAGTTCACCGACTCAGCAGCGTTTGTCGTCATAAAATTATACCTGACAAATAAGTATATTAGTGTTGGAACATGTGGCTGAGGCTCAGCTGTGTAAAAACTCACAACAAGTACAAAAATGTGCAAACACCTATTTCCAGGGCAGAATGCCCTGCTCCATCTGTGGAATCCAGCGCGTTCAAGATGTTTGGCGGCCCCAGGAACCAAATCTCTGATTTGATTGAAATGGTCATTGAAGACTTCAATGTTGTATGCTTTTGCTGCTTTATAAAATTGAGATACGACCGCCCCATTGTGAAAGGTGGTTCTTAGATTTTCCCCTAGGTGCCTCATGCAAAAACCATAATGACATGTAGGGAAGACAACTGAAACCGCCTTTTTGATACTTGGATGTCTATCAGAAATTATGCACAACTCAGGGGTGTCCTCTATATAGCTTCTCATTTGCTCAAAAAAATATTTGTACGAATCATCACACTCCTTGTCCACTACACAAAATGCCACTGGAAAAATATGATTCTTCGCATCTTGTGCGACTGCTGACAACAACACTCCTTCGTACTTGCTCCTCAAGAATGTCCCATCGACAGCTATGACTTTTTTCATTTGCGCAAAACCAAGGATCCAAGACTTATAGGCTACAAAAAAGTACTTGAACTTCCCATTTTCATCAACCTTCAATACCGTCTTACTTCCTGGATTTGCAGAACAAAGCATATAATGGTACGCATCAAGCACCGCATACCCGTGCTCATGTGTCCCGTCAAAGCCTTTGCAATCTCCATGTCCTTCCAGACCTTCCAATAACTTACCTTACAACCCAAATATGTACGGATTGATTGCCTCATATCTTTTGTAGACGGGCCTTTACCGTAAGGAAACTTATCTTTGAAGTATTCACCAATAACTTTCGCAGTAGCGTGTGGATTATGGCTCGTAATGTGCTCGGAACCACATGTATGATGCTTTATGTAGGTTCTGATACAAAATCTGTCAAAACTTAAAAGCTTCACAGCTCTCAGCCATCACTTGCACTCCGGTTGTACACATCTGAAGCAATACACAGTACGCGAATTAATCACCTTCTTGATTCTAAAATCTTTCTTCAAGCAAGAAAGTTTCAACCAAGTGGCTAGTTCTTCCTTGTTCTTGAATGACATTCCTTTATAATCTTGAACATGGCTAGACTGCATTGATTGTGTAGTGCCCACTGTATTGCTCGCAACTTCAGGTATAGGGATCGGGTCAGCCCCACTTTCATTATCTGGGATATCCACATCCACCCCATCTAGTTCATCATTTAACACATCTTGTTGGTCTTGAGATGTATTGTGGTTCTCTACCGAGCTTCCAATAACGTATACCCTTAAAATGGGCCTAGCTACATCATTCAAATAAGCACGCAAACGAACCTGATCAGTTATCTTAAATGGCAAGACCCTCTGATTCTCAAAAGAGCTGTGCATGTAAGTGATGGCAAGATCTTTTGGTTCACAAGTTAATTCGCAATAGGTGATGATTAGGTTCACAAAATCATCGAACATAACATCTCTTTGGACAGTCATCGCTATCGTCTCTAACGTGTCGCTACCCTTCCATCGCCAAATATATCAATTATTCTTCTCGATCCATTCACCATGGCAATCAACCCTTATTGTTATTGAGTCCCCCATTAGTGGTGTTCGAGGTACCTGAAGATATTTTGTTTAACAAAAAATTGGTCATGAGAGTACATACCAATCTATAACAAAATGAAACAGCTGCAGCACTTGTTCCAACAGATTATTAACTTGTTGGAACAAGTGGACTACTTGTTGCAACATGTAATAAAATGGTTGCAACAACTCACCAATCTGTTGGAGTCAACTTTAGTTTTTTGGGGGTAATGTTTCAGACTTGTTGAAGATGTCCAACAGATAGTCGAGTTGTTGCAACAAGTGTATTACTTGTTGCAGCAAGTCAATAATCTGTTGGAAGCAGCTTCAGTTTTTTGGGTTCTGTTTCAGACAAAAACTGAAGCTGACTCTAACAACTTCATAATCTGTTGTAGAAGTTGCAACAATCACATTATACGTTGCAACAACTACAACAGCTACTGTAAGTTGTTGGAAAATCAGTAGATTTATACTCAGGTGAAAAATCAAAATAAAACAGCATTGTTGTACTTACCAAATGAACGAAAAACACTTATCAAGTAATTGCCAGTGCTGCACCAACAAAATTCAGTTAAAAAATTACAAAATCGGGTGGTCACGTTTTTTTCTTTCTTGAGCAATAATGGCGAACGAAGAAGAAGAACAAGAAGAAGAAGAACAATGGAATGAGTTATGAAGTAATTCCCAGTGCTACACGAATGAAATCCAGTCAACAAAATTGCAAAATCAGGTGGTCTTATTTTTTTCTTTCTTGAGCAAAATCTAGTCAAGAAGAAGAAGAAGAAGAAGAAGAAGAAGACGGAGAAGAAGAAGAAGAAGAAGACGGAGAAGAAGAAGAAGAAGAAACGAGCAGCAGAATAAGAAGAAGAAGTAAGAAGAAGCAGCAAGAAGAAGAAGAAACGAAACAAAAAAGAAGAGCAAAAAATGGTGGAAACGGCGCATGGGCTTTTAATTATATTTGGCGCATTTTTCCTTTTTTTTTTGGCTCTGTAGGGTTTATATGGGTTGGGTCAAAGTGTTAAAAATAAAACTTGAGTTTAAAGTGTAAAAAATAAAGCTTTGAGTTAAAGTGTTAAAAATATAACTTTAGGGTGAGTCAAACCTCCCTAATCACTAATCCAAAGTTTATCACCCTACTAAACTGAAAAAACTAGTTACCCTACTCAATTTTAAAACCCATAAGAAAGAGGCCCACCATAAATAGTCAAAGTACTCAAGGAAACAAAGAACCAAATCTTAATTCTTAGAGACGAAGCAAACCGTCACATCACATCCCCAAAAATTAAGTTATCGAAAAAGGGAAGTGATGCCGGAGCCGGGATCACGGTGGTGGACGGTGCCGGAGATGGTCGGAATTCTGTCAAACAAGATCCAAAAAGATGAACTCAAGTCAGGAGATCACATTTATTCATGGCGAAACGCGTACCTCTACGCTCATCACGGTCGCTTTCCTCATTTTTTCGCTTTCTACATTTACCGAAATATCCTTTTTCGTGCTTTACTCTTGCCGAAATATCCTTTTGATTTCTGTTTGTATCTACATTTTGTTCCTTATACAAGTATGTGGAATTTTGGATTTGATTATGCTTTTTGTTCATTTTACATGTGCTAATTTGCTTGAGTAATCATGATACATTAGGAAAACTAAAACTAGGGAGGAACTTTTTTAATCTTTTAGAAAATGTTAAACTGGGTTAGTAAAATCTTGGAGTCTGCCCATTGGATTAAATGTTGATGAACTGATTAAAGTTTTCCTTTCCTTGAACATGATCAGAAAGCACATTTAGGAGCTTAAGAAAATTTATTAATAAACGAGACAATTTGAATTGGTAATTAGCAGGAATATCAGAAGTGGATTTACTTATATATTTGCTAGTTATGACCAGAAGGCTGAGTATGACCAATTTATGTAAAAAAGAATGCTTGAGATTTTATGTAGAGGTGGGATTTTTAGCTCCAACCTTCTCATTTGGGTTTGGCTCTTAAGCCTTTATGCAGCTTTCTATTTGACCATTCATTCTTGTACGAATTATTATGAACTGGATGAGGGACAAAAGGAAGGGAAGAGGTTATTCTTCTAGTTGTTATTTCATCTAGAATTTCCATCTGATTATTCGTACATGGACTTTGAGAAATTCTATTTTATATCGTTAAACTATCGTTAGAACAAAGTGGCAGGGGTCACTCTCTTGGAGTGTTTATTTCTCTTATATTAGAGTTGGCCTGCAACTTTGGGGATGCACTCTCACACTAGCATTGTGTTGTGGACTCAATTAACCTCGAGTTGGAAAGATTGCTTTATGAGGTTATATTGCTTTGTGTCAGTCTATTGGTTTACTTTGTAAAATAAAAAATTACGGACTTTTTCATCTTTCAAGTACCTGAAAAAAAAACTTCCTTTAGTGTGCAATAAATTTCCTTGTTGTTAGTCAATCAGAGAAACATAAGGATGGCTTTAGTCCTGAGGATCTCAAATTCTTTAAGGTTTGTTGGCACCTTACAAGCATCTAAATACTCCGGTGACGGTTTTGAATATTTTATGAAGCCTTTTTTGGTTTTGGAAAATCTCCTGGCGCAACTTTCAACTTGGATTTCTGAACATCACCGTAAGGTTTATGCCTCTGTTCTCAGATGATATGTAGTCAAAATTCAGATGATATTGAGTTGATTAATTACTTGCTGATAGGAAATCATTGCATCAGTATCTGTCAAAAATAAATTAAAAGAAAAGGAAATTTTTGCATCAAGTATGATAAGTTAGATCCTCGGAAAATTGTTATGGCACTAAGAGATTCAAAGCAACTTCTAGTTCCTGGGGGTGGGTGAGATTAAGATTCTTTAATGGTGTGAATGACATGCACATTTCTTCTTTTCCTAGCATATTGTCTTAATGTTGCTAGCTGTGCTCTGAACCCTTTCAGGTATATATGTTGGTGATGGTATGGTCATCCATTTCACTCGAGGTGCAGGTCAAGAGGTTGGAACTGGAACAGTGTTAGATCGCTTCATATTCAGCTCATCTCCTTCACGCCCCTCTGACTCCCCATGTCCAAGGTGTGGTGATCAATCAAAGGCCGAAGGTGTTATGTCATCATGCCTTGAATGTTTTCTTTATGGGGGTGAACTCTATCTTTTTCAGTATGGTGTCTCCCCTGGCCTATTTATTGCTAAAACTCGAGGAGGAACATGCACTCTTGCCCCTTCTGATCCACCGGAGCACGTCCTGCACCGTGCTGAATTTCTCCTTCAGAATGGTTTTGGGGTTTACAACATTTTCAAGAACAACTGTGAGGATTTTGCTATCTACTGCAAGACCGGTTTGCTAGTCTTTACAAATATCAGTGTAGGTCGGAGTGGGCAGGCAACATCCTTTTTAGCTGCCACAACTGCTATTGTGTCATCACCACTGCGCTTTCTGACTACAAGTGTTTCTGGTCTAGCCGCTGTGGGTTATGGGGTTTACTGTGTCAGCCGGTTTGTTTCTGATATTGGAGTACGTCGTGATGTCACGAAGATCCCTGTTGAGAGACTTGTCGTATGCCCTGGCTCTCAAGAGTCTGAGACTGCTACTACTGATACATCAAAGGAAAGCCCTGGCTTCCAGGAGTCTGAAGCTGCTGCTGCTGATACGTTAAAGGAAAAGGAGCCCTAGTTCTATGCAAGTGGACTGCGTTTATATGGAATTCAAGTAGGTTACTACAACATACAAGTATGTTGTAGGTGTTGATGTTGTCATTGCTTTATATGCCATAGGTTTGGTTAGTATTGAAACATATCATTTTAACAGGTATTTTGTGCATTTCTTCCATCAAATGAATGCCTTGATGTAATTGTAAATTGTTATAGCAATGTTCTATGGTTTCATATGAATGGTAGTGAGTGTGTTAAAAAGAGGGTGTGGGAGCTTTAAACTCTCATGTAACGCCCACTTATCATATGTACTTAAACTGGAAAAAACTCTCACCAGATCTTTCTTGTTCATTTCCAAAACACTAGAGAAATACGTAGAGTTTCTTTTGGTTAAGAAAAGAAGAAACCAGAACTTTTACCTTTTCTCGGTAAGGGCCTATTTGGAAAGCCATCTAGGAATTGGATTTGGGTGTAATTGGGTGTAATTACATAGTTTGGTATGTTTGTTTGGCCAAGTAATTACTTGGCCAGCATGGAATTGAGTGTAATTACACTCTCCAATTCTCAAGGGGAATGTGAGAATTTGTGGTAATTGCACTGTGTAATTACAAGGTTAGTTTTTAGTTTCTTTCTCTTTTTATTTTTATTTATTTTCTTTATAACTTTTTATTTCCATTATTTTAATTTCTTTTTATTTTAATTTTTTTATTTCAATTTTACTTTTTAATTTTAAAGTATATTTTCTTTGTATATTATTTATCCTTTATTTCTTTACCTTTACTTCTTGTGATTCCATATAATTGCTCGTATTTTTTATTTTTTATTTTTATTTTTACGTAACTGCGTTATTATTCTAGTTTTTGAAACTACACCTCCTAATATTAGAAATAATGAGTCATTAACAAACATGGCATATAATGGGTGATGTCATTAAAGTAGAATTTTTTGTTGAATGAGGTTATAAACTTATTATGTTTCCTAATCTTAAGTTGTATTGGAACTTATTTTTATTATGTTGGAATTTGACATATGTTAAAGTATTTTTTTTTGTGGGATTTTGAAATTGTGTTATATTTATGGTTCTAATTTACTTGTTTTAGTAGTGGCTTGTTATTTCATGCATGTTGTTCAGTTTTTAGGTAGAATTAATAGATTGGTTTTGTCAAATATTTGCATAATGTTATGACATTATATTTATAAATATTAATTTATTTTGTCAAACATGTATTCCACGATGTTCTTACAAAACGTATGCTTTTAGTTTTTATAACTAATTAAACTAAATATTATTAATTTAAAAAATATATATCAATTATTTTACAATATTAGTTATAAATATATGATTTCTAATTAATGTATATTAAAGAAAAAATATGTATTTTAAATACCAAATCCAATATCATTTATACTTATAAAAAATCATTTATAGGCATATATTTATTATCTTAACTTTTAAGTTTGATAATTACTTCATTTAAAATTTAATCTAACTGTGTAATTACACTTGTACAACCAAACAACACACTTGTAATTACACTTACGTTGTGACAAATAAACAAGTTGTCGTAATTACTAGGATGTGTAATTATTACCCTAGTAATTACACCAATTTCAATTACCGATTGGCTTTCCAAACAGACCTTAAAGGAAATTCCTTCTAGTGTAGTGATATGCCTCAAATTTTCTATGAATTAAATTATTAGGTGAGGTAATGCTTGTCCAATATTAACAAGGAACTGTCTTTTGTGTTTTGAAAGCCAGTTATTTTGATTTTTTGGTGGACAAAGTACAACCAAAAAGAGGGAAATGATTTTCTTAAGTATTTATTAATTAGGTTTCTTTGGATCAATTTATTTCACACTAAACTAAGTGATCCTTCCTAGTAGGCTATCAAAGGCTGATTATCCAAGATGATTTGCACAACATGAACTAGGTCTTCTCAAATTAATTACTTGAATGTACTAAAGAGTGGTCCATTACCAATGGAGTCCTCATACTCGACCAATAGAGCAGTATTTATTTAAATGGCAAAGTGAGGATTATGATTTGAACTGCCATTACTGCACCTCAGTATCCTTGTTAGAGGAGTAGATAACCTTATGTCCTTATCTAACAAAGTTGTAAGATTATCCTGAGCCTTGGGTGTTTATACGTTTAAAAAAGGAGTTTATCCGCTTATATTGTAACGAATTATTCACACTACTAATACAATTTAATTGGTTATTATTCTATTTTGTTGGGTTTTTTTTCCCCGATAAACAGGGATCAATACATATAAATATCAGGGAATAAGGTTCACACCCCATATGGACGCTATTACAGAGCTTAGACATGCCACTTAGGACATTTTGATTTCCAAGCTAGAGATGCAAGTTTAGTGCAAACATCCTAACTAAGATATTTAACTAGATAAACAGTTCTGAATTCAAAGCATTAGTTACAAAAAAAGAAGGATAAGTCATAAGCTTAAGATCCCCGCCATTAGTCTCTTGTAGAGCATTCCTAGCCAGCTTGTGAGCAGGCCTATTAGCTTCCTTGAACGACCTGCATTCATGAATAATGTTGTTAAATATTGTGTTTCCCTGGTCTAAGCATTGGTCGAATCAGTTTCTACTTCTAGGGGGTGTAGCCCTGTGCATGAGCAATACGCAGGCCTTCTTTTAGGGCCATCAGTTCAGCATGCAGTGGTGATAACCCAGTGTTAGTGCCTTGAAAGTCAAGTATCTAATGGCCAAAGCTGTCCCTGAAGAGACCAGCAAAGCCGCAAAGAGACGTGTTTTCCTTATAGGAGCCATCAGTGTTGAGCTTGAAAAAGCCACGTGATGGTTTGAGCCATGTAACAGTAATAGGCATCTTTAGCAGCTTGTATTCCTCAGCTAGTTTATAAACATTTGTTTAAGTATAACTTGTAAGCAGTGTTGTCATGATTGTTTTTATTTCTGTAGATCCAAATATTCCAAATTGCAAACGGAAAATCTTTCCAGTTAATGATATTGTTCCTTGGGTTAAAGTTATGGTCGTGGATATTAGTTATCCAGTTATTATTATTAGCCCAGGTGCGAGCGTCAAGACCTAAAAGGCACCAAAAGTCCCTAACAGTGGTAAGATCAAGAAAGATGGTTTCTTCGCTTGATCTGTGTGCATACAAGATCTAAGAATTTAATTTTGTTCGGGCAATTTAGGTCTCAGATCCAGCTGAAGTCCTTATTTGAAGGAGTGTGACTACGGATTAATTTGTAACAAGACTTGGTAGTAAACAAACCATTTGTATTAAGCGGCCAAATGGGGGTGTCACAGTTGTTGGGATTCAAAGTTAGGGGGGATGGTCATAGATAGTTTGGATAAGTCCCAATTGTTATTAATCCAGATATCCTTAATAGTGAGATTTTCATCCCTTTGCGTTAGAGGCCCATTTATACACTAACGTAGGGGTGGCATTTTGTAGATCCATTGGCTATTCCAAACACTAAGACTTGACGATTTGTTGGGGAATCAAGTGATTTCTTTATTACAAACGCGAATCAACTCGTGACTCGTCCACTTAGCACTCAGTCTCTAAATGACAATGTGAAGATTAGGATTAGTGTTAGTTTCTCAGAAAATACAACTAAATATCTGAATGTCAAATCGCCGGCACCAAAAAATAGTCCCCGAACTTAATATAAATACAAAAAAATAAATGAAGTGTAGAGACACACTGTTCGAAATTTTAAACCAGTGGATTAAGTACTTTTTTGTGACAATTAATTCGAACTTAATATAAATATAACGAACCTAAGGGTGTGTAGCAATCCAGCTCTTATCGTGATTTCACTTTAATTTCTTTTTTCTGTTGTTAAATAATAGGCTCATAATGTATTGATCTTCAATCTCATCATAGATCTTCCTCAAACCCGTAAGCGGGAGCCGGACCGTCCTTTTTAATCTCATCATTAATGCAGTGTCCAATCTGATAATTACTCTACATAATGGACCTTTAAGTCAAATGTTTGTTATACATCAGTTTGTAGAGTTAGATCAGTCGATAACACAATTTCGGTCCTGTATAGGTATTGATCACGTTCAACTCTAGTCCTAAAAAGAATAAGCAGTCGCTGCAAATATAATCTGGTCTAAAAATTCGGAGTCGAATCCCATAGAGAACTAAGGCTTCCCTATAATTGTTAAGTATCACTAAGAAGTCAAGTTCGACAATTCCTAAATTATAAATATAAAGATTCTTATGTTAAACTAATTAACTAACAAATTAAAGTAGTGAATTAACAACTAGAGATACTAGGGGTTGGAGACAAGATTAAGGAGGTCTAGAGTTATGATTTCTCCAATTGTCGGAATCCTTCCCGTTATGTCTTCTATAATTTTGCCTAAGTATTCTCTACTGATCGTGAGTACTTTGAGTGTCGGAGCTCTCTCTCTCTCGAGCAACTACCACAATTTACTTGACGTATTCTCTCGAACTACGCTAAGCTGACACTAATTCACCGCTCACTACGATCACACTAAGGTTTCGTTATCTTTAATCTCTCCTTTAAACCCTCCATATTGATCTCTCACATACGTTGAGAGTGATGTTGTTCAACAACTACCTAAATGCGTACTCTGTCTCGAGCAATATACACACTAAATAGGCACGGTCAATTGATGGCCATTCAATCAACAACAATAAACACATAATTGAACAAGTAGAGAAATCCAACGGCTCAACTATATAAAAACATCACAAGAATTTATCCTACAAAATGTTCCATCAAAATCCTAGATAACAAATTAGCTATCCATAATAGTATGCAAAACTATACTAGAATTCATAACCAATAATGGAAATAGGAAGAAGAAAATGAAAAACTCGTAGAAGAATTCTCCGCCTTGCTCCTAGCGTGTTCTTGCCTCCTTGGGTCGAATCCTCTCTCCAAAAACGTCTATTCTTTAGGTCGAATTTGTTCTAACAAAACGTTAGTGCCTCTTAGACATGTTCAGGGAGTATTTATAAGCTACGGTTGAAGTCCTTGAGTCTAAATCCGGGTTGAAAACTTTTAATCCGCGACTTTTAATTACCGGGCAATAGATCTCATGAAGCCAGGCTTATAGTAAGGTCAACCTAGCTATAGTCCTCGCGAAGCCTGGTCTGTAGCGCGGTCAAGCTAGCTATAGACCTCACGAAGCCTGGTCTGTAGCACGGTTTTGGTATTTGGCATTTTTATGCTCTTTTCTTACATTTTAGTCATCTTTTTGTGAAACCTTCACTTGTCTTTTTCTTCTGATTCTCCTATACGTAAAACAACATAATTTAGCTCAAACGTCGCACAATTAACCACTAAACTAACAACATGTAAGGCGAGTAATGTACTAAAAGTGTATTATTTTGGCCTAACATCACCACCCCACACTTAAACGTTTCTCGTCCTCGAGTCAACTACCAATTCCTAGAGCACCTTATTTTCTTTTAGCACATCCGAAGCACATCATACCTATGGCTATGGTTGATAGCATCAATCAAAATTTAGCATATGCCTTCAAACTTCCCTTTACTTCATGCCATACTTCAAAAATTTATCCAACAACAAGACGACATACTTATAACAATCCTAACCTCACAAAACCGACTCAATATCATAATGTATTCATGGCTTAAACACTTAATATAATAGAGAAATCTAATAACATCACCTATCCCTTACGAAATCATGTGCCCTCACAACAAGAATAAGCGAGTAAGTTAAATCCACATATTCGAATCAAATACTCAAATATATTTTAAGGACTCGGATAAATCGACGAAATTCCTCACTTTCACAAAGAAGTCACTTGCATGCACAAAGTACCATAAGCTTGCCCATTATGTAAACCTCTACTCATGTAGGCTTGCTCAATCTAAAATCAATTAGGACTTTTTCATGGTTGTAATGTGGGCTAAGGGACGAGTATGATAAATTTAGGAATAGTGACTAACCCTCCTAAGCACTTTAATACATCACAAACTTAACTTTAAGCGCATTTTTCTTCAACGCAACTTCACTTTCACAAACAATATCACCTCCGAAAATATTTTCTCTTTCTTTAATCACTACTTTAATTCATACCCACTAGCAAGGACAAGATATTTTTATTTTCTTTTGCTATATATTTTTTTCTTTTCTACCATTCCTGCTAGTGGAGTATTCCTTACAATACAAGTGTACATTTCTTTCTTTCATTGGTTCCACTCAAAAGCCACCAAAGTTCCTTCCTTACTTCTGTTAGCGCTCATTTTACAATTAAAGTGCTTTAAGAGGTAAAAAGATTAAAATAATAATAATTAAAAACAAAGAGGTATAAGCTTGTAATGTGATTGCCAAATAAAAGTTTATAGGCTCAAAAGGGTTGAATAGGGAATAATTTTTATTTGTGGTAAGTATTAAGCTCAAACAAATCAAAGAAAGCCTAAAATCATTTTTCAAACCGAGCAAAACCTAAAATTTTGCTTCAACTCACATGTCAAGCAAGTTCTAGACTCTAATGCAATGACACGGACTATACAGTTTCTCACCACACATGGCGCATGATTCACTAAGGACGGTTCCATTCCGATTTTCAAACGATTAAAGTATTCACGGAGCCACAAAATATTAAGCATTAAGCACAAAGTTAATACGAGCCAAGAAAATGATACTTAAGCGTCAATAAACATGCTATCTAACTCAATAAGGCATCATAAGCAATTTCAAATTATAGGGAAGGTAATACACATGTTAGAGCCTAAATATGCTACTATCAAACAAGTAAAAGGCGTCTACAAATCTCATCTTCCTTCTTTTTTTCTTCCTAAATCCTATTCTACTCAAAAAATAAAAAAAGTATGACCCGGTTTAAACTACATCCCATGAAAAAGAACCGAGGTAAAGAAAAACCACGGGGAAGTATTACTACCTACAAAAATAAAGGAAATATTTTTGGATTTTTCTATTTTTTTAATTTTTGTTTGTTTTTGGTTAGACTTTAAACCATCAAAAAAACTGTCTAATAGATTCATCGTCGGGAAAAGTCCAATCTTTTTTCATTTTACTAAAAAAACATTATTCAATTAATCCAACACGGCTAAAATAGCATTGGAAGTCATCCAGAATCTCCTCACCCCACACTTAAAATTGTGCATTGTCCCCAATGCACACCATACTAATAAGAGGATAAAAAAACTCTCTGGTAGACCAAAGGCCGAAGCACTAGCAACTTAAGAGTACTCAGATTTCCTCCGGATATTTTTTTTGTGCGGGCACCCAAGACTTAGTTCAAATTTATGGCTTGCTGTTGCATCCTTCCAATAACTTTGCTTTTCATGCTCCAATAAAATAAAAGACTACACTACAAAAATAATATAATAAAAACTAAAGCAATAAAAAACAAAATTAAAAAAATTATAGTAAAGTTGGGTTACCTCCCAACAAGCCTTAGTTAACATCGTGGCACGACATGAAATACTTTTTGCCTCCACTTCAAACTTATGAATTGGACCCCAAGTTTTGCTTCAAGCTTATGATTATGTTCCTGGGATGGTGAAACGAATCTAGTTGGCCCAAGGAAACAATGTAGCACTTCTTGGCCATTAGATGAGGTATGTAATCTTAACTTTTTGGCAAGAAGAGTTCCAGAATATAGGCACTTTGTTCCTCATTCCTTGACTCCTCAATTGGCTCGGATAACTCTATTTCCATATCATCATCCAAACACAATGTGAAAAAATGCTTGGAGTGTGGACCAATGTGCTCAACTACATGAACTTTGGGACTGTCAACAACCTCAACACCAATGACACTAGAGTCAACTAAATATGTATCATCAATGTCCTTGGTTGACTCTAGTATCTCTTCTACAACATCGGCATCCTCAAAGTCTAGTTTGATAGATTGTTGACGTTCTACTCTGACCTCCTCCATTAGCACCTCATTTTCTACATCTAATGTATGCCCCTTTGGCTACTATCTACAATATCAGCTTGTTGAGCATTAATTGCTTCAACTAATTGACTTACTTGTACCTCCAAGTTATGAATAGTTACCCCTTGACTTTGGATAGTATGTTAGAGCCATTGTATTTGCAGTTGTTTCTCATTACTTTGCTCCATGAAATATTTAACATATCTTTGATCTCATTCAGGTCAGCTTCCCTGGGTTCTTTGTTCCTATTAACGTCACCAAAAAAAGTAGAACCATCATAGCAAGGGGTTGGGAGAGGATAAGAAATATAAGCAAAATCATAAACGTGACCATCTTGACTACCACACATATCACACACATTCTACACATAAGACTGAGTTGGTGCACATTACTCGCTCTTGAAAATATTTTGATAATTTTGCCATGGTTGATTTTCTCCATAATATGCATAAGGAGGTCAAAAGTAGAATTACCAACATCAAAACTCTCATAATTCCAAGATGCCATGTTTCTAAAATCAACAAGTAAAACAAAAATTAAAAAAATCAAATACAAGAAAACAAAAATAAAAGTTCAACCTTGAAACCTAGCAATATTTACACCTATAGCTACATAGTTAGTTCTCCGGTAACGGAGCAAAAATTTGATCACGCCCAACTCTAGTCCTAAAAAGGATAAGCGGTCGCTGCAAATATAATTCGGTCTAAAAGTGCGGAGTTGAATCCCACAGAGAACTAAGACTTCGCTATAATTGTTAAGTATCACTAAGGACAAGTTCGAATAATTCTTAAGTTATAAATATAAAGATTCTTATGTTAAATTAATTAATTAAAAAATTAAAGTAGTGAATTAATAATTAAAAATACTAGGGGTTAAAGACAAGATTAAGGAGGTCTAGAGTTATGATTTTTCAATTGTCAGAATCCTTCTCGTTATGTCTTCTATAATTTCGCCTAAGTATTCTCTACCAATCGTGAGTATTTTGGGTGTCGACGCTATCTCTCGAGCAACTATCACAATTTACTTGAAGTATTCTCTCGAACTATGCTAGCTGGAACTAATTCACTGCTCACTACGATTGCACAAAGGTTTTATTATCTCTAATCCCGCATTTAATCCCTCCATATTGATCTCTCACATACGTTAAGAGTGATGTTGTTCAACAACTACCTAAACGTGTACTCTGTCTCGAGCAATATACACACTAAATAGGCACAATCAATTGATGACTATTCAATCAACAACAATAAACACGTAATTGAATTAGAGAAATCCAACTGCTCAACTATATAAAAACATCACAAGATTTTATCCTACAAAATATTCCATCAAAATCCTAGATAACAAATTAACTATTCATAATAGTATGCAAAACTACAATACTAGAATTCATAACCAATAATGGAAATAGGAAGAAGAAAGTAAAAAACTCATAGAAGAATTCTCCGCCTTGCTCCTAGCAATGAAATGTGGAACCATAAATAGAAATCGAGTTTTTTTGGATTCTTTATTTTATTTTTCATTTTTATTAAGTTCAACTAATTTCCTTTCTACAGAACAGCCGGTTAGCAAATTCTATAGGTATAGATTTTATGAATCAAAAATAATGTGAAATAAAGATACCAGTCAATAGAGAACCTTTTTTTACAATTATGAATGTTTTATGGAATAGAAAAACTTGAAAAAAACATCCCCATGGGGGTGGTGAAGGGAGAGCCCCAATTGGTAGGCTTGCCTCCTTGAGTCGAATCCTCTCTCCAAAAACGTCTCTCCTTTAGGTCGAATTTGCTCTAACAAAACGTTAGTGCCTCTTAGACATGTTTAGGAAATATTTATAGGTTAGGGTTGAAGTCCTTGATTCTAAATCCGGGTTGGAGACTTTTAACCCACGATTTTTAATTACTGGGCTATATACCTCGCGAAGCCAGGCTTATAGTGAGGTCAACCTGGCTATTAGCCTCGCGAAGCCTGGTCGGTAGCGCGGTGAAGCTGGCTATAGACTTCACGAACCTGGTATGTAGCATGGTTTGGGTATTTGGGAATTTTTGTGCTCTTTTCTTGCATTTTCGTCTTCTTTTTGTGAAACCTTCACTCGTCTTTATCTTACGATGCTCCTACATATAAAATAACATAATTTAACTCAAAACATCACATAATTAACTACTAAACTAACAACATATAAGATGAGTAATGTACTAAAAATATAACATTCTGGTCTAACGGGTATACGTTTACAAAGTTTGAAATTGCATTTGAGATTCAAATATATTTTTTCTGAGATGTTTTGTTAACATAAGTCAAGTTTATGTTAAAGTTGCTTAAACGTAATTGATAGCTTTTGCCTAAACTTCATTTTTTCTTTGATTTTGTTATTTGACATACTTTTCTTAAAATAACTTTTCTGTCATTACAGTTTAGATACTCGTTAATCTGATTTGATTCTGAAAATTTATGTTGTAAAAAAATTATTTAGCCACCGTGTTGCCAACTCCCATAAACTTTATATTTACTTTACAATGTTAATCAGACTTCAAAGAGAGTTTACAAATCGAACTAAAAAATCGTATCAAACTGAAAAGTCAAATTAAATTGATTAAAAAATTCGATTTGATTTGGTTTGATTTGATTTTAGTATTGAGTAAAAAAATCTGAATCAATCCGACATATAAATGTATAATTTTTATATATACTTTTAAGATTTTAGATGAAATTTTCTTTAGAAAATATCTAGAAATATTTGGGATTCTTTTGCGGGATATAAATTTTAATAGAATATGAAGTGCTCTATATTTATTAACCTTAAATAATGGGTTGTATGATCACTTTCTTATCTAAGTGTTACTGAAATGCGTCTATCTCTTTGTTCTTTTATATTCATATCATATATTAAGATCTATTAAATTTTTATATCTTTTACGAATTGAAGTGATTATTAATATTTATGTATCATATTGATTTTTATGTTTAATTACTAAATTCGGTTAACCTGAAAGTGTACATCAACGAAATATTATTGTCAGACGAATGAAAAAGTAACTATTATGTGTTACTAATAGAATCCTCACATAAGAATATTTTAATCGATAATATGTTTGTCAATTTTTTATATTTTGACTAAATATATATTTACTTATCAAATATTTAATAAAGTAAGATTAAAATAATATTTAAGTAACAAAAAATCCGAAAATCCAAAAAACTCGACAAAATTGAACCAATCCAAACCGATATAGTAAATTTAATTTGATTTTTAAAAAAATCGAACCAACTCAGTCGTATACGCCCCTACTTCAAAGTTTAAATAATTTAAACTTAAGAAGCAGCGTTTCACATGCTTTAACGTGATTCAGTGAAAGTAGAGCATTTATTTTTGACCGAGTGTCGTAATCATGGATCAACAAAATATTTTCACATAGCCGAAGGCCGAAGCAAGAAAAATTAACCAGATTTGTATATAAGAAAACAGCTCACTCAATCTATAGCAATATTTCTATCATCTTCCTTTTCTTGCAGTAATATATTTACGTACTCACAAGTTCACATTGCCCAATTTTAGGATCTAAGTCAACTTTATTCATATGGCACCAGCGAATTTTTTTTATGTCAATAGTGTCAGGTCAACTTGCTTCCTGACTATTTCATCAAGGATATGCTAACGCACGCTACCCACAAACATTTAGGTAGAATGAAAAGATATCACTTCTATAGTTGTATTTTCATTTCTGTTGAGATTTGCACCATACCAGTGAATTTCTTACCCAAGAAAAAGTAATGGGAGGATTCTTAAAGGCATGAAATGCTACGTATAAAAGTTAACTCTAGAGTTAATTAGGACGCTGCACACCAATTTTCTATATTAATAGTCTATTTGGCCAAGCTGTAAAAATTAACTTATTTTGAAAGTATTTTTTTTTAAAGTATTTTTTTCAAAAGTAGTTTTGGTAAAAAGTAGTTTGTGTTTGACTAATTAATTTGAAAAACACTTCTGAGCAGCAATTAGTGTTTAGCTAAGTTTCTAAAAACTGCTTTTAAGTGTATCTTTCTCAAAAGTGCTTTTCAAAAAAGAGTTTTCGAAGAGAAGATCCTTTTTTCTATTTCTCCCCAAAAATACTTTTTTTTTCCTTCCAAAAGTTTAACCAAACATTTTAGTTTTGAAAAAGAAATATCAAAAATAAAATACTTCTAGGATTGGAGAAGCTTAGCCAAACGCGCTATAAATTTGCCAAGGATCTCCAAAAGTTGACCTTGAGTGCTTTTGCTCCTTAATGCTATAAATTTTTTAATTAAAAGTTAAATCTCACATGCGCATGTGCGTGGTCTAACTTGGAACTTATGGTTGTGATTACACTTGAGTAGTCAAATACTAAATCCGTCAATGAGACTCCTTTAATTTTCGTTTTCGTATTTATCAAACAAATCATTATACTTATTAAGCAATCCCTAAAAAAGAAAAAGAAAAAAGATCATACTCGCAAGAATATATTTCCTGTAAAGAACTTTGTATTTTGTTAAATGGAGCATGCAGGAATCTGGTATAGACACGATTAATAAGGATTTAATTTAGATCCACGGATAGTATGAATGAAATTTAAACACAATTAATACAATTTATTTGTTTTATTTTTAAGCTATTATATTCTCTTATTATGAATAATTACCTCTAATTATTGACTTTGTAAATATAGTAAATATTACACTGCTTTTTAAATAAGTACACAATTACTCCCTCCAGTTGTGATTATTAAAAATAATTATCTCAAATTATTTATCATTTTAAAAGTTCAAGATAAAATTAATTATCTTTTTTTTTACACTTTAGTAATAATTATTCTTAAAAATTAAAAATACCTCAAATACCGATAAAGAAATATTAAATATTAAAGTAGTCAAAATCTCATAAATAATAGCAAGCTGGCCTTCAAAACCAATTAGTCAACCAATAAGCAATGCCGTTTCATAGACTGTATTCACTACTCACTGTACCATTTTCCAGCTTCAGAGCCTCAGTCCTCACAGAATCCCCAAGTTTTTGCTGACTTTAATTTCAGAAGATTCATTGTTCCTTCTTTTTCTACCCAAAAAAGCGTCCAAATCGGAACTCCCATTTAAGCACTTAGAAATTGATTATATCACACCGAGGCCAACTCACCATCTGATAAGAACTACCATATCCCCCTTTGATTTTTACAAATCCCATAGTATCCTTTTTCTGGTAACTTCCTCAATATAAACCTCAAGAAAACTAAGGAAAAAAAAGTTCCTTTTTCATTTGAAACTTCCTAGTATGATCAACTCTTTCACTATATAGTTTAATACCCATCTCAACTTCAAGAAAACAAAGAAAAACAGAGTCGTAGAAACCCAGAAAAGGTTTCTTTGTATGGCTATGGATAGATCCAACAGTGTAAACAGAAAGAAAAATGATGACACCCAAATAGAAGGAGAGGCTTTAGACTCAGTAGAAAGGATCTTTGAGTCCAAAGAAGTGCCTTCATGGCAAAGCCAGTTAACTTTGAGGGCATTTGTTGTGAGTTTCATATTAGGAGTTCTTTTCACTTTCATTGTCATGAAGCTGAATCTCACCACTGGTATTATCCCTTCCCTCAATGTTTCCGCGGGTCTTTTGGGGTTCTTTTTCGTCAAGACTTGGACTAGACTTCTTGAGAAATCTGGGTTTCTCAAGCAACCTTTCACTCGCCAAGAAAACACTGTCATTCAGACCTGTGTCGTTGCCACTTCCGGCATTGCCTTTAGCGGTAAGTATATTCTCTCTTCGGCTTTTTGTCAAACGGTTAAGCTGCAAACTTGGAACAATTTGTGTTTTTCAACAATTTCTTCATGCATTTATCGCAATTTAATTTTTTCATATTTAAGATATTGTGGATATCTCGGCTTGCAGAATCGACCCAGAAGCCAGAAGTGGTAGGGGTTAAAGGAGAATTAGGTTAAACTCTACAGATTAAAGTGTAAATTTTTATATATAATATCGCAGTATGTTAAGAAACTTGGATTAAGCCAAAAGTAGTACAAGTTGATGGAAAGCATGCATGTTGAATCATTAAATTGGGCCATGGGATATTTCTCTTTGGTCTCAAGCCTTTGTGGGTTGTAGGGTCCACGTCGAATATAATAGCAGCTTGACCATGCACGGGTGAAAGGTTGTGTGGGCCCTATGGAAGTGGTGGTCCCATCTAGTTACTAGTTAGGCTCAAAGGTTTGTGAATTTCTAGAATAGCCATAAATGCAACTCCTACCGTATAATTCTATGGTGTTGTGATTATTTCTCATTTTGATTTTTCTTGTTATTTTTATGCATATTAAGAAATTTATTTTTTAATATTAATTAACAATATAATTTATTATATTAATCTTAATTTGTTCATTCAAAATATAATAAATATTTTAAAAACAACTTTGAAAAAAAAAATTAATTTTTTCTCAAAATTTAGAAAAATCAAATATTGTAGACCCAAAAAAGATTAAAAGATCAATTTAGCGGAGAGAGTACACAAATGTAGTAATCAATTTAGCCAAGATGGTGATTTCTAACATTTAGAGTATGAGAAGTACTGCCTATGACACTATTTCAAAAGCTTAATTTGAGGCGTTGGAAAGTGGACGAGTCGAACTAAACTAAAGAACAAATCTTAAGTGGATGGAGTAGTATATATATAAGTAGTTGGAAAGTGGCTTTCTAGGTGCCTCAGATCTACTAGTCGTACAATTAGGAATATTGAGAATGTGAACCCACGACTAACTGAAAGTCTATCCACTTATCCCGGAAAAATGGAGTGTCATTTACTTGATTTCTAGTGTTAGGCTGACTTAAAATTGAGAAATTGTGAAGTTTATTGAAAAGAATTTTTACAATATCAATATTATTTAACATGTCATAACACGTTGCGTACCTTATTTTTATGTTATTGATTCCACTAATTATGTGTCATAATAATTAGTGAATTTATGTGTAACTATCTATAACGAGTGATCAATAACAATAGTAATAAATAAGGGACGCAACTGCCGCTACTCCTATCATTTTCCACAAGTCACTATACAAAATCCGCATATGCAGCCCCAACATAATCACTTTTGTGTGTATTCAGACTTCATTGTTCCTTTTCCCATTTTGCAGACTATCAACATGGGAAAACATTTCTATTCAGTATTCGCACCAAATTAATAAATTTATGATATGTCATTTTAAAATCAATGTTACCACGTATATCATGTTAGGCTGACCTCTTAGTCAAGATGGTTTTCGTTGAATTTGCTTTCGAGTTAACTCGAATTTATTGCAATGAATTTGGCAAACGAAATAGTTAGATGGATGATAGCTTATACTGCTAACAAATTGAAAAGCTATTTGAAGAGTTGATTTAGGGAGCTTTGACTGAAAGGATGATATAGTCTAAGGTGAAACAGACCACAATCTTAAGGAGTTCTACAGAATCTAGTCGACTATTTTCTCAGTGGGATGCTTAATATAGTAGTATAAGAAATCTGCTAGCTTTTTTTGGGGGGGAGTTTATACAAGACAAACTGTATGCAGCTTTGTTTGGCTATATTCAATTAAGAATGGGAAGTAATGCAAACTGAAGTCCTCTACTCTTCCTTTTTGTTTCAAGTCTATTGAAGCATCAAACAAACTGGAACAATTTGCCAATATTGAGCCTGTTCTTCCTCACAACTTTGTTGTAATCGAACTTCCCTTGATAAATCCTGCATTATCTCGCATCAATGCTTGCTCATTGAGTTAGCAGCTGCCGTTCATTTTTCCTCCATGCCTTTATTTGAAAATATGTGTAAACGTTTCTTATATTTCTTCTCAAGAATGATAGGAGCATCTCAAATTCAATGACTCTTACTCAATTTTTGTTTATGTTACTTTGGATGAGCAGGAGGTTTTGGAAGCTATCTGTTTGGCATGAGTGAAGTTGTTGCCAATCAAGCAGTTGAAGCTAATAATGCAGCTAATATTAAGAACCCCTCTTTGGGATGGATGATAGGGTTTCTTTTTGTTGTTAGCTTTCTTGGGCTTTTCTCAGTGGTTCCTCTTCGTAAGGTATATTACTATATCTCAGGATATGTGTAATGTATATGCATCACAAATTTCCTCACAAAAAGTTAAAAGCTGTTCGCAAGATTTAGTATTCTGCAGCTGTCACTTTTACTTTTTCCTCTACAAGTTGATTTCTTTTTGTTATGACTTCTCTAGGGCGTAATCAACCTTAATATTTTTTAGAACACAGATCGAGACACTAGAGCTTTATGCTCTACATAGTACTTGGAATGACATGTTAACACTTGAACTAGTCATCCTTACTTTATTCTTCTACACTGTATCTTGATAATGCAAAAAACTATGTTTCAGATTATGATCATAGACTTCAAACTGACTTATCCAAGTGGCACCGCAACTGCTCACCTTATCAACAGTTTCCACACCCCACAAGGAGCAAAGTTAGCAAAGTAAGAACATTATACATTTTAGTAAATTCTGTCTGCATTAGTACAGATGGTATGATTACAATTTTATTGTTTCTTTCTAATCGATCACTACAGGAAACAAGTAAAAGCTCTGGGAAAGTTCTTCACCTTCAGCTTCCTATGGGGTTTCTTCCAATGGTTTTTCACTGCCGGGGATGACTGTGGATTTGCGAGCTTTCCCACGTTTGGTCTTAAAGCCTATGAGAACAGGTAGGTTCTAATTCCAAATTACCTATATGATAAAGGTTCAATTTCAGCCACCTCTCTCGCAATCGAAAGAGATGATTTGATATTCGCTAAAAGTATTTACAAAATTAGCTTTTTAGTATAGTTTAAGGTGCGGGTTTCAATAACATCTCAATATCTCCTTTCAACTTCTGTTTACTTTTATTTAACATTTTGATGTTTCTAATCAACCAGGTTCTACTTTGACTTCTCAGCAACATATGTTGGTGTAGGGATGATATGTCCTTATCTTATTAACATCTCTTTGCTACTTGGTTCTATCCTTTCTTGGGGTATAATGTGGCCTCTGATTCAGGACAGAAAGGGTCATTGGTACCCTGCAGATGAGAGTCCCGCCAGCTTTCATGGCTTGCAGGGCTATAAGGTAATCTCCTCCTTTTTCTTTTAGACCAGAAATAAGGACCAAAATGAGGCAAAATTTTCAATTCTTAGGATATCTTTTCCATAATTCTCTTCTATTGCAGGTCTTCATAGCAATAGCCATGATCCTTGGTGATGGTCTCTACAATTTCTGTAAGGTACTTGGACGAACATTATATGGTTTGTATATGCAATTGCGCATTAAAAATGAAGGTGTGGTCCTGCCAGTTGGCGGTTGTCCATCTCCTCCCGAGCCTTTCGTGTCTTTTGATGACCAGCGGCGAACAGAGCTTTTCCTCAAGGATCAAATCCCGACATGGGTTGCCATAGTGGCTTATGTTGGCATTGCGGTCATCTCCATTATAACACTTCCACACATTTTCCATCAACTTAAGTGGTACCACATCGTAGTGATTTATATTTTTGCACCAGTACTAGCTTTCTGCAATGCTTATGGTTGTGGTCTGACGGATTGGTCATTGGCGTCTACCTATGGGAAGCTGGCAATCTTCACAATTGGTGCATGGGCTGGGGCTGCTCACGGAGGGGTTCTTGCTGGACTTGCTGCTTGTGGTGTCATGATGAACATAGTTTCCACTGCATCCGACCTATCACAGGACTTCAAGACTGGTTATATGACATTGGCTTCCCCTCGGTCCATGTTCATAAGCCAGATTATTGGCACAGCAATGGGTTGTGTCATCTCCCCATGTGTATTTTGGCTCTTCCTTAAGGCATTCCACAGCTTAGGTACCCCAGGTTCAGCCTACCCTGCCCCTTATGCGCTGGTGTTTCGTAGCATGTCTATCATAGGAGTTGAAGGTTTCTCAGCTCTGCCAAAGCACTGCCTCACCCTTTGCTATATATTCTTCGTTGGAGCTGTCGTCATCAATGGCATCAGAGATCTCGTGGGAAAGAACAAGGCAAAGTACATTCCTCTCCCAATGGCAATGGCCATTCCCTTCTATCTTGGCTCCTACTTTGCTATTGATATGTGTCTCGGGAGCTTGATATTGTTCGTTTGGTCAAAGATAAACAAGGCCAAGGCTGATGCATTTGGACCTGCCGTGGCTTCTGGACTGATTTGTGGTGATGGGGTCTGGACTTTACCCAGTTCAATACTAGCTTTGGCAGGAGTGAAACCGCCCATTTGCATGAAGTTCCTATCTAGGAAAGATAACACCAGGGTCGATAGTTTCTTAAATTCTTGAACTCTCTTCTTCTAGTAGGTGTTTTATCATTCTCTATTATTCTGTTGGTAACATCACATCTCCGCTTAAATCATTCCTGTACATATGGTGTGCTACAATTGCCTTAAATCATTTCAGCTCAAGTGAAACAGGGATTGCTATGCTGAATCAATGTGCCCTTTAAATATACAAGTACAGAAAGCTTTTCTTTTTTCTTTTTTTGGTGCATTGACTAGTATATATCCAACCAGATATTAATATTAACAAAATATGTTGATCTCCACGTTACAAATCAAGTTCTTAAAGAGAGCTGGTTTCGTTATTGTTTTAAAGACGAAAGGAAAAGAAATTTTTATCCAGAAGCATAAATAAAAGCTTGAAGACGTCAACACGTTTTGTATTTAAGTCCTTTTATTCGAGATATAAGTAGCTTTGTCCAGATTCTCATATCTTTGAATATATATGTCCTTTTCTTCTTGACCCAACAACCCCACCATTGCGACTTTTTTGGGGTATTTTATTCTGCCATATCTTAGTTAGCGCTGTCAAATTTGGCCCAAACCCATTTGACCCGCCCAATATTTCACGGGTTGGGTGAATGCTATATCTGATGATGGGTCGTTATGGGCGTTAATAGACACCTTAAGAAAAAAACAATTTTTGCTGTAAATCTTGTATATACGCAACAACTTAAATAGCCGCTGTTGGAGCTGGTATTAAGGCGGTGCTGACACTAGACTTGCCCTCATTAAGTGACTCACTCACAGTTGGGTATTGTTATTTATTGTCACTACCTCCCCGTATTAGGATTGCGCAGTTTGCGCTCTTGCTGTCTTGTTCATAGAGGAAGGAAAGTATATAAAGAAGATAAAGATGTGTTTGGTGTTTGTATGTGATGAAGATGAGAGGGTGTTACAAAGACAGGCAGCTCCAGGAGCATGTCCTTACTGTGGAGGGATGGTTCAAGCCTTGGACATGGAGAGTCAGTGGAGATTCTGCTTTGTCCCTCTTTATTTCAAGACGAAGCGCAGATATTACTGTACCCTTTGCACCAGGCGTCTCATCATCCAATAATTTTTAATCTTGTTTCCTTCAACTTCCAAGCAAATAAAGATGTATAATCCTTTGGCTTTTCAGGTATAAAGGGTATGTATAGTATATGTTATCAATGTTTTATAAGGTTGTGATCGATGATTGTTCTAAGTGGTATAGAGTATATATAATTTTTAGCGAGCGTTATCAAGATTCTCGTGGAAAATAATTTCAATTTTAAACCAATAATAAACAAAAGCTATTTTGGTATAAAGTAAAGTATTTTCCTCTTAACAATATCAGGGATGGAATACCATAATTAGAGCATTTAGCTGCTAGAAGTATTCCCTTGTTCATTTTCCTTTTCGAGTCCTTATAGTGCATTCTTATATATCAAGAAAAGAAAAATATTGAGCTTAATAAAGCATTTCCGGGTAGATCCTTATACACAAAGTTAATGAAGATTATATTACATTGATCTAGCTTTCTCCACTACAGTATACATGTACAATCTGGTGAAAGTTTTTAGTTTCTGCAGCTGTACATTGGATGTAATTTTGCTTAGGCCTCAATCAGTTCTCTAATTGGTTTACTGTTTATGTTAGCTGATGGAATATTAGTGAATTCAGAGAGTATAGCTCTGAACTCATCTCCTGTAAGAGTCTCCTTTTCTAGCAGCACGTCCACTAATTTGTCGATTGCCTCCCTGTTGTTCCTTATGTGGTTCTTTGCAATTTCATATGCTCTCTCAATTATGTGCCTTACCGATGCATCAATGTCTTCTGCTAGTTTCTCTGACATTTGATTCCTCGCCAGCATTCTCAGCACCAGATCACCACTCTGTGTTGCTGGATCTGTTAACGCCCATGGTCCTATCTCAGACATCCCGAACATTGTCACCATCTGCTCATGATATAAACATTGGCAAGTTAATACTTGTGTGTATCCGAATATGTTGTTCTCTTTTAATTTGGTGCAAGAAGATGATGTGTTAAGTAAATACCTGTCTTGCTATTTGAGTTATTTGTTGCAAGTCTCCGGCTGCACCAGTAGTGATTTCTGCTTCACCAAAAATTGTTTCCTCTGCTGCTCTACCTCCTAAGCCTCCAACTATTCTAGCAAAAAGTTGCTGCTTAGATATCAAGGTTGGATCTTCACCAGGAATAAACCATGTAAGACCGCGAGCTTGCCCTCTTGGGATCAATGTAACTTTCTGTACTGCATCATGGCCAGGGGTCAATGTCCTATAAGCACAAGGACTCACTCTTTAGTACTGTGTCTTTTGATTACAAATAACAAACTGAAAAGAGTGAATACTTAGACAGCTTCTTAAATTTGTCCGGATTTTTCATCTAAACACCTTGCCTAAGGGCCTGATATATTGAACACTTGATGCTAGTTGAAAAAACAAATAAGGAGCAAATTATTCCCTCTTTTTGCTTCATGTAATATAATCTAGTATAAATGAAAATAATGAGAGGAAAAAAATGATTGTTAACTTACGCGCAGACACCATGTCCAACTTCATGATATGCTACCAAAATCTTGTTTTTGCCATCTGTCATCTTGGTTCCTTCCATTCCAGCAACAATTCTATCGATGGAATCATCGATCTCTTTCGAGGTAATCTTATCTTTTCCTCTCCTTCCAGCTAGAATGGCAGCTTCATTCATGAGGTTTGCAAGATCTGCACCACTAAATCCCGGAGTTCTCATTGCAATAACACTTAGAGACACATCTTTATCAAGCTTCTTATTGTTACTATGAACCTTCAATATTTCTTCCCTTCCTCTTATATCAGGCAGTCCAACACTTACCTAGTGTATTACAAAATAATTGTAATATCAATATCAGTGAAGTGTATCCTGGAAACCGTGATTTTTTGCTTCAAAAAAATGTTTTGGAATTTTACAAAAAAAAAAAAAAAAAAAAGCTCAATTCTTTACCTGCCTATCAAATCTTCCAGGTCTAAGCAAAGCTTGATCAAGAATTTCAGGCCTATTAGTAGCAGCAATGACAATGACTCCAGTGTTTCCAGTGAAACCATCCATTTCGGTGAGAAGTTGGTTAAGTGTCTGCTCTCTTTCATCATTTCCACCACCAATACCAGTTCCTCTTTGCCTCCCAAC
The DNA here is from genome assembly GCA_002018475.1 of Nicotiana obtusifolia. Classification (NCBI taxonomy): domain Eukaryota; kingdom Viridiplantae; phylum Streptophyta; class Magnoliopsida; order Solanales; family Solanaceae; genus Nicotiana; species Nicotiana obtusifolia. The sequence goes on from MCJB01049814.1 coordinate 32,115, forward strand.
AGCATCAATCTCATCAATAAAGACTAAACAAGGTGAATTTTGCTTTGCCTTGTTGAATAAGTCCCTAACTCTAGAAGCTCCCACACCAACAAACATCTCAATGAACTCTGAACCAGAGAGAGAAAAGAATGGAACCTCTGCTTCCCCGGCGATCGCCTTAGCCAGCAATGTCTTCCCTGTCCCTGGTGGCCCTACTAAGAGAACTCCCTTTGGTATCTTTGCCCCAACTGCTGCAAACTTTTCTGGGGTTTTCAAGAACTCAACAATCTCTTGAAAATCTTGCTTTGCATCATCTACCCCAGCCACATCATCAAATGTTACTCCTGTATTTGGTTCCATCTGGAATTTTGCTTTGCTCCTGCATTATTCACTAACAAGTACTAGTTAATAGTAGTTGTTGAAGATTACATCACTAGACATAATGTTCAATCTTGATCATGTTAATGGAATTTCTGTTATAGCATACTGTTGGATTTCTTAAAGAGATGGAACAACAAAAAGATTAAAAGTATGATTGAAACTGTCTCTCCTAAGTTTTATTAACTATAGAGCGATTTAAATAGCCAACTTGAAAATAAAATACACAAATTTATAAAATACTGAAAAATCTAAAATATCTCAACAACCTACAATATCTAACCGAAACTTAAATTCAAACAAAGAAGACTACTTTCACCACTAAAAATTACTCCTTTTGTTTCAATTTAGATGATATACTTTACTTATTAGGACGTTCCAAAAAGAATGACACATTTCTACAATTGAAAATAATTCAACTTTAAATTCTTCATTTTATATATTTTACTCTTAATGAAAAGCTTTTATAACCACACAAATGTCATGATCCTGTAAAATAAGCTATTAAGATCAAAAATTTCAAAAGTCTTTTATTTTTTTCTTAAACTCCGTGCCGAGTCACAGGGAGTATTATTCTAGTAAATCAACAGTAACAGAAGCTATATTCAACACATACCTTCCTAATCCAAAAGGCAAGTTTGGCCCTCCAGGAGTATTTGAAGAAGAGCTTCTCAACAGCAAAGAGCCAAGCAATATCAATGGAAAAGCTAAATTCCCAAGTAAATCAAGAAGAGGGCCTATGACATTCATTTCAGGGAGATGAGCAGCAAAATTTACATCCTTCTCTTTAAGTTTTCTCACCAATTCTGGTGGCAATCCTGGCAACTGAACTTTAACTCTTTGAGCTTTGTTAAGAGCAGGATTGAATATCTCAGCAACAGCACTATTCTCAAAAAAATCAACTTTCTTGACAGCACCTTGATTCAAGTACTCCAAGAATCTTGAATATGACATTCTACTTGAAGTTGCTTCAATTGGTGCTTCAGTTTCTGCTTTTGCTGGTTTAGCCAAAGTCCCTGCTACAAGGCTCAAACCACTAGTACCCAACAGCTTCCTCCTGTTTATTCTGGTGTCTGAATATGATTTTTGACATGGGGTTTCTTTATTGGAGATTTTAGGATTGTGAGTATCCTTAGAAAAATCTTGGGATTTGCATAGGGGAAATTGAGTGACAGACAAAGAAAGGGCAGGGGACATTTTCATTTCTCAGCTCAGATTTTTGTGTTTATGTATGTATTGCGCACTTCGGGAAGTTAATGGCAGTTGACTACTTTTGGAGGGAAAGATGGTAAGAATGTTATAATATAGTTATTAGTTTATATAGGATTTGAAGGAGATGTTTCTAGTACTACTTTGTTTGGAATTATGTATTGTGATATTTTTGTTAGTATGTACTTGGTCATTCTTGAAGGCTCCAGAGTAAATGACTTATGGCTATTAGGATATGATGTGATGGAAATAGAAACAAGTCCTAATAGCTCATCTTTATAATTAGCAGACATTATATAATAAGTCTGGAGTTTAACCATACACTTGGAGAAATTGCGGGCTCTTGTTTGGACAAAATCTGGTTGGCAATTTTAGATAGACTTTTCTTTTACATAGAAATGATACCAGGTCACTTTAAAGGGTTGGTATTTAAAAATTAATCTATGCATTTTGAATTTTTATTTTTCAGTTTATTCTTTTTAGAATTAATAACTGGTTAATTTTAAATAGCAATCTCTAAAAATAGCTACCCGTGCAATTTCCCCTTTCTTTCTTCCAAAAAAGTTGGAAGTCCAAGAAGCAATTTTAAGCTTATTCAGGAGTATGCCTTGTATATTCTGGGCCCTGGGATCTTTGTTTTGTCCTCAACAACTTTCTTCTCAGAAGTTCCAATATTTTGACATGAAATCCCAATGTTATTTAAATAGAAAATATGTTTTTTAGTGAAGATTATTTTTTGGAATGATTTTATTGGAGGTAAAATTTTTAGTTTTAGGTTAGTATTTTCTTTGGCTTAGTTCTAACGTTCACTTCTACCCACTCCGTCCGAGTTTTTACGACTTTCTTTACATTATGGGACATCCCAAACTATTTCCGAAAGTACTTGGAAAGGAGTTTTTTGTTTTTGTTTTTGTTTTTTTGTTTTTTGCTTTTTCCTTGCCATTTACAATTATTTAGTTATTTTATTTTTAGTAATTTATTTTTATCAAAATCATCATATACAGGCGCTTCGCAGGCTAATTGGCATGCACTTTTGTTACATTAGCTACATCTTTGATACATAAGCATGATTCATAGTCAACGATGTTTACGAAATTGTTAAAATAAAAAAAATTCGTAAATTTGATAGCCGACATAAAAATGGTCCAAGTTTAGAGGTTGTTAGGTTATTCTATCTAAATTGGAACTTTATGCAATTGATACTGTTAGCAATAATAATCTCTATACGTTTTAAAATAATTTTTAAACAATCTGTCAAACACTTAGTAAAAACAGTATAGAAACAGAAACAGTAAACAACAGAAACTGGAGAAGAACAGAAATAGTGTATAATTATTTTTCAGAATATAATCGAGCCCGCTTAGTTCAAAGTGTGTCCCTAAGGAAATTATTCCCCTCGCAGTACTCGAGGTTGATGGAATATCCCCTCCCAGGATAGAACGATTATCTTACCAGAATAGTAGTACTCCAAATTCCGGTAGCAGCGAACCACTTAACAGCAGTATATCACACAGAATGAAGAAGAAGAGAATTTTGAGAAAGTTTGATTGCAGATGAAAAAAAATCGTATTGAATTCTGGAAAGAATCAAGAAATTATAGCCGTTGGAGGTACTGATTCTGAATGTTTGCAATCATTCAGATCAGTCACCAGGTTGAAGGTATTGATTCTGAATGTTTGCAACCATTCAGACCAGTCACCAAGTTTGGAGGGAAATTCAAAAAAATCCAGGAAGAGAGAAAACGGACGGGGTCGGTCGCGGGTCGCGCGCGGATCAGGGTCGATCCGCGTTAGATGTATTCCTATTTATTAAATAATTAATTAATTAATTATTTAATTAATTAATCATTCAGAATGTTTGTAATCATTCAGATCAGTCACCAGGTTGAAGGTACTGATTTTGAATGTTTGCAACCATTCAGATCGGTCACCAAGTTTGGAGGGAAATTCGAAAAAATCTGGGAAGAGAGAAAACGGACGGGGTTGGTCGTGGGTCGATCCGCGTTAGATGTATTCCTATTTATTAAATAATTAAATAATTAATTAATTAATTAATTAAATAATTAAGGAAAAGTTTATCCAAAAAGATAATCAATCGATCGATCTTTGAAAAATCCAAATCCAAATCAACATCCAAATCCGAATCCGAAGTCGAAGCCGAGCGAGCGAGCGACAACGACGACGGCTCGAGGGGTCCTTGCCTCTTCAACCCTTTTAGCAACTAGAGAAGGTGTAATGAAATATATACACTTCTTTTTTTCTTTCTTTTTCCTATGTGGGACAAATGCTTTAACCAAAGCAAAAGGAACCTTTTACATTCCCTTCACTTTCATCCCATCATTTCCCATTCACCTATATCGATACCCAACAATCCCCCACATGAATGGGGAATGGCCATAATATAAAAGAATGCGGGGATGAGTGTGATATACAAGCAAAGATTGACTCCATCTGGATAAGTAGGTTTTCCTTTGAACTTTCCGTAATGAACTTATATTGGATATACTCGATCAATCGGTAGAATTGATATCTTTGAACCGTCGAACTTTGTTGTATACCTAGACAACATAAGACAATATAAGTGAAACAATCAACCCTCAACCGTTTATGGTTCTCACGGTTGTGTTCGTTTCAGCCATGAACACCGCCTGGTTTCATGAGTGCATAAAGAATGGGCCTTTACTTGTCATTCTCCTTTAAAGAGGCTTACACTTAACACTCACATAGGTGATTTCTAAACATGTGGTTCTATAGCCACATTATCTGGTCATATATTACCAAATTTAGATAATCATTAAAAAACCTTAAGTTATTAACTCATTAACAAGCCATAAAGTTTTATCCTTATTTTTGAACATTGTATTCATCCGAGAAGGGGTTGAGTTATTTGACAATGTTGAACCATCAGTCACAACTTTGTTTGATCTCTTTGAACCTAGCTCTTGGGATCTCCAGTTTGCTAGGTAGAGTTACCGCCATGATGACTTGTCCTCGGCCTTAACCCCATTCCTATTGATGATCTACTAACTCCCTCTCTAGATAAGCCTTTTGTAAGCGGATCCACTACGTTATCTCTTGACTTTACATAGTCAATCATGATAACGCCACTAGAGAGGAGTTGTCTAACGGTATTGTGTCTCCGTCGTGTGTGACGAGATTTTTCGCTATACATTACGCTCCCTGCCCTACCTATTGCTGCTTGACTATCACAATATATACATATAGGAGCCAAAGGTTTGGGCCAGAATGGAATATCTTCTAGGAAATTCCGGAGCCATTCAGCTTCTTCACCAACCTTGTCTAAAGCTATGAACTCGGATTCCATAGTGAAACGGGCGATGCAAGTCTGTTTGGATGATCTCCAAGACACTGCTCCACTCCCAATTGTGAAAACATATCCGCTCGTGGATTTAACTTCAGACGATCCAGTGATCCAATTTGCATCACTATATCCTTCAATCACTTCGGGATATTTATTATAATGTAAAGCATTGTCTTGAGTATGTTTTAGATAACCCAAAACTCGTTTCATTGCCATCCAATGAGTATGATTGGGATTACTTGTGAACCGACTCAATTTGCTAATAGCACATGCTATATCTGGTCGTGTACAATTCATGATATACATTAGACTTCCCAACACTCTCGCATAGTCCCCTTGTGATTTACTTTCACCTTCATTCTTTTGAAGTGCGTAACTCACATCAATTGAAGTTCTGGCAATCTTGAAATCCAAGTACTTGTCAAGTATTTTCTCTATGTAGTGAGACTGTGATAATGCTAAACCTTGTGGAGTTCTATGAATTCTGATTCCTAAGATTACATCAGCAACTCCTAAGTCTTTCATGTCAAATTTGCTAGCCAGCATGCGCTTTGTAGCATTTATATCTGCCATATCTTTGCTCATTATCATCATGTCATCAACATACAAACAAACAATAACTTCGTGGCCTAGAGTGTTTTTAATGTAAACACATTTATCACACTCATTAATTTTAAATCTATTTGCCAACATGGTTTGGTCAAATTTAGCATCCCATTGTTTGGGTGCTTGTTTAAGTCCATAAAGAGACATTACAAGTTTGCACACTTTCTTTTCTTTACCAGGAACCACAAAACCCTCGGGTTGTTTCATGTAAATTTCTTCCTCCAAATCACCATTTAAGAAAGCTGTTTTAACATCCATTTGGTGAATTTCAAGATCATACAAAGCTGCTAGAGCCACTAACACCCGAATGGACGTTATTCTTGTTACAGGTGAATATGTGTCAAAATAATCAAGACCTTCCTTTTGTCTATAACCTTTGACCACAA
>MCJB01049815.1:0-39363 GCA_002018475.1 Nicotiana obtusifolia
TTATGGGCTGCAAAGAGCCGTTTTTGGCCGTTGCCCAACGGCTATAAATTAAAGAAGGAAATCTGCCCAGCAAACCGGTCCGGTTCCGGTCCGGTCCGGTCCGGTCCGGTCCGGTCCGGTCCGGCCCCAAATTCATCCGGTTCGTCCGATTTTAAACGTGCGCACCGTATCGCTACCGGACCCCTACCCCCCACGCGTATTTGGTCCGATTCTAACCGGTCCGGTTAGAACCGGACCATTAGCCACCCCTAGACAACACTGTTCTGTCGGAAATTTTCGGTAGGTAAAATGCGATTTTCTAGTAGTGACATGAATTTTAAGAAAGAAAATATAACTTTTAAAATATATGGTCTAAAGTAAAGCTTAGACGTTTATGCGGCTGTAAATCATCTCATATATTAAGGGTAAAGATGAATTTTAAAGTTAAAATGTTTCTAAATATATAAAAGTAATACCATGTTTATTGGGACAGACTAAAAGAAAAGTGTACAATATAAAATGAGACAGAGGAAGTAATTTAGTAGCATTTATTAAAGATATTTATTGGTTATCATAATATATTATAAGTGTAAAGATCCAAAGTAAAAGCTAAAAGACCAGAAAATCCATTAAAAGTTGAATGGCTATTTTCCCCTTCATATAAAAATCTTTCTATTAAATGTATAATTTTTGTACAAAAGTTTAGTGACTAAACCAGTAGTAACACCTAGAGTCTGATCTTTCATCTTCAATTAAATGTATTAACTTTTAACGACACTAAACAATAGTAATGCATGAACTTTTTAATCTTCCAGTAACTATACAAATTAACTCACTACGTATCCGTTTTCTTACATTTTTCAACAGTAATAACATTTATATTTTAGTCTTTTGCCTTCCTTTATTTTAAATTATAGAAGTCTACAATGATGTGTGACATTACTTGCCCTTTCTCTTTTTTTCTGACGAACTATTATCAACTAGAATCTTTTTCCTATGTAAGAACATTGGTGATTTATTTGATAATCTCATTCCATCTGCAGCAAACAATCAATTTGTAAGTGTCAATGCACATAAGTTTATTTATTTTTTATCAGTCTTTGTGAATGTTGTGTTAAAAGCTACTCTTTGCCATATATATTTGTCGAGAGTTGTTATTATGGAACTGCACATCACATGGATAAACTTGTTTTCTACTTTGGAATTTGAAAGTTGAATTGTCTAATCTTATTTACAATTTTGCAATAGTATGGCACAAATGTTCGATTCAATAATTATTTTCTGCTTCTTTTCTTTTTACTATTGTTGTATTGAGCTTGGCTTCATTTCCTCAGAAGTATGTATGCTAGCAACTCTAAGAACTAATTTTGAAATAAATAATTAAATTGCGAATTTTGCTGCCTCCATTATATGACGCTTTGAGAAATTACTTCTTGGCTTGCGTTAATTGTAGTATCAAACTCATTATGAAATTTAAAAATATGCTAATTATATATAAACCCGAATAATTTATATTGTTTTGTCTTTTTAGATCTGGAGGTAATATCTTTATTTCATTTCACAATTTGAATGCAAATGGTTAATGGTTCATCTTAACTTTTCTTTATACCTATAATTGAACTTTTACAATCTATATTTGAAGATATTCTTTCATCAAATGCATTTGAAGGCAATAATAATAAATAAAATAGAAGGTCGAAATATTTCTCATCATTGGCTTGTATCTTTTTGCAATTTGTTCTCTTACATGGACAATTGTGTTTCGCATTCAATAACGATATCAGTGGGCACAACGAGAGTTTTGATTATGACAAATATTAAAATGATAATACACCAAAAACATTATTTATAAAACAGTACTATTAGTTATGTGAGACACGTTCATATCACATATTTGTAACAAATAACATCAGAATTAATTTTACTACACATTGTACCTAAGTAACTAAATTTTGCAACTTCACATATTCAAATGATGTCTAATTATTTTAAGTTCGACAATTGAATCGGTTCACCATTTATCAGTTTGAACTTGTATTTTCCCCCTTCAAATTTAGTGCAACTCATCGCATATATATTCTAATATTATTTATATTATTTTAAAATATTAATATTAGTTATTAAACTATTCACGTGTGTTACCACTCCGTCTATTAAAAAGGTTGACAATAATATTTCATTGGTATTTTGAATTAAGTGATATGTAGCGAATTGAGATGTTTATAAAAGAAATGACTTCCGTCATAAGCGAGGAAGTCTTACCCCTTGTTTAATTTTTTTCTCTTTAGAGTAATAAAATAATAAATTAATACATAGATATCCTTTTTTTTTTTTTGGCGAAATAGAGAAATTTATTCATTATTAAATAGGAACATTAGGATCACCCATGCGACACTGGTTGCCATCGATGACATTAGACTAAAGACTGCCGAAGCATAGGAGTTGCCCAGAGGGACTAAATAAGTAGCGTACCAAGTCTTAGAAAAATTTCAACATCAGACCAAATAAACCTAAGGAGAAACATGGAAAGGAGACAATAGCCAATAGCTTGCTCATGATTAGGTGAACATCTCATAATGAGACAATCATTCATTTTCCTAGCTAACGTACGTAGAACACTTATCACCTCCCTTCTCCTTTCTTTATATCTGGAGCAGGAGCATGGATAAAACAGATGGAGTACTAATGGATAAAACAAAAGTGGAATTGAGTCTGTGTCTGATTCTGATATTGTTTGTATTAAGAAGATGGTCTTTTGCTTATAACTCAACCACAAAAGTTTGATTAATTATAAGGTGAGAATAACCCAAAAACGTATAATATTAAGGAGACAATTACAACATAACCTAAACATATATGAGAAGAGGAAGAAGATGGACTAACATGATAGAGAAGAGCTGGTCAAGTCGCCAAAGATGCTTGCCACTCATTCATTTCCAACCATGAAAAGGGGTTTTTGGTATAATATTATCCCTTTTTGCATGCATTGATGAAAGGCAAGTCATCCTTGGCTACTAAACAAAGAGAAACTCTTCTAATTCATGTAAGGCCTCTCCTCCTAACTTGGCTAGCTCCTCTTTTGGTTAATTATGCTGCTTAATTTGTTCGGTATTTATAGCGATAAAAATATTATTCTTGCTAAATCTCAAGTATTTGTTCCTATGAAATATTTTTGTTCCTCTCTTATCTAAATCGTGGTCTTCTTTTCATCTTTGAATATATTCCTCTTCAGTCCAAGAAGAGCCTCTCTTTCTTTCTCTCTCTGTCATGCATAGACATATATATTCGTCATTTGAAAGATTGACATAGAATGTCAACTAATATAAGCATATTATCTGATAGTGATAATTTTCAGCAGTGAAATGTTCTTTAAAAAAAAAAGAATAGAAACCAGTTTTCAGTGATTTTTTCCTCTTCTTATTTAAAGAGAAGATTCACACAATTTTATGACTCAAAACAATTTAAAAAGAAAAGAAAAGAGCAATTGAATCGAATTAGACCTTTTCCACGTGTGTATTGCACGTCTTTACCCTCTCAATTTTTTGCCTCACACAACCAGAGGCGAATTCAGGATTTGAAGATTTCGGATGCCAAACTAATCGATTTGATCAACTTGAGCTTTAGTTCAAGTTATTCATCTTTTATTTATTTATGTCCAAATGAAAAAAATATGATAACTATAACTAATTGACACAAAGCTAGTGGGGGATCTAAATAGAGCATTATGGGTGCTCAAGCACCCATTGTTTTTGACTAGATCTAGTAGATTTACATAGGCAATTAACAAAAAACTTAGATAAACATTGGGTAAGCACCTACAAACTAAATTTGTTTTCCCTCTTCTTATCTCCGAGCACCCACGACTTTGAAATCTTGGATCCGCCACTGCGCAAAGCATAAAACATTCAATAATATTTTTAATATAAAAAATATACATCATGCATTTAAAATTGTCCTTGATGATTCTTCATATTCTGAAAGTATGTCAATAATGGCATCATTACTTACGTTTGGAAATACATCAGGCTCTATGTAACAAACTAAACAATCATTTATATTTTGATCACCCATGCTATTCTGCTCTTCATTCTTTATCTGCTTCATGGGTGAGAATGCTCTCTCCACCTTTATGAGAATACAAGTTACAATTGGCTGCTGGAGGATGATAGAGATGCCGAGATGGACGGACGAAGCAGCGACGCTGGTAGGGAAGTGAAGATTGGCAGTGGCGCTAGCGAAGGAGTGGGAGTTGGACAATGGTCAAGGGTTTTTGACTTTTAGTTTGGTATTCTGATGGGAATTGGGAGGGAGGATTTTGAAAGGAAAGGAAATATCTTTTAAAGTTTTATTGGAAAAAAATATATATAAGAGACTAAAAAAATCAAAATTTACTAATAAAGAAAAATATAGTCAACAATAATTAAAAGAAAAAGAACAAGGAGAACAAAATATATATAATATACCTGTATAAAATTTGATGATCCTAAACGTAAAGTGATGCAGCAAGTTAAAAAGGTTAAAAAATGTATTGTCTTGGCATGGTTCAATCCCTCACCTTCGAGGAGGATTTGTAAGCTATTTGCCACTGGCACCCTTTCATCTTTTGGTACTTTGGGTGGCACTCAATATATTTATATTAGTTTGCAGATTTGCATATATATATATATATATATATATATATATATAAGGTTTCGATTAAAGCTTACGGGCGGCATACCACCTCACGGGCCTTAGTAATCCGCCCCTACACACAATGGGTTTTCTCGAACTCACTCTTTGTTAAGTGTTTCGCTCTTTTTCTCTTGTGTTTTTGTTTTGATTTTTCACATAATAAAAGTACTTATAGGATTCATTTTCCACATGACCCGCTAATGACTTTGGGGAAATATAGAATCGTCCATCATGAGTAGGGGTGGCAAACGGGCGGGTCGGGTTGGATATGGGATGGGTCGAAAACGGGTAATACAAAAACGAATAAATATTTCGATCCGACCCATATTTAATACGGATAATTAAAAGACAAGTCAACCGTCGGATAATGTAGATATCCACATTATCCATGGCTTCTGAATATGATCACTCTAGGGAGAATTCTTAGTCTCTCAAACCTCAGAAACCCCAATTTGAGGCTTTACAAATGTAAGAAGTTAAACTTGCTAGTTATCCATTGGTTATCAATTTTCTAAGTGGATAATATAATTCTTATCCATATTTGACCCGTTTCATAAAGTTTATTATCCAACCTATTTTTTAATAATAATATGGGTGAATAACTGTTTTCTTTTAACCATTTTGCTATCCCTAATATTGAGCCCCAAACTTTACTGAAATCTGTAAAATGACTCTGAGGATGATTATTTGATTGAAAAACATAGAAGCTAACGGTTTGTGCATACTACTATGCTTTCGCAAATGTCTATGGTGTTTATGCAACTTAGAAAAATAGATATTGATTCATTATTCATGAATGGGGGGATATTTGAATTTAAACTATTCTGTTGTAGATAAATTTTACGCACTATACTAGAACTCAGTGCACAATTTTCAGTGTGCACTACTTATTTGAGGTACCTTTTAACTTTAAATTTATTTTTCATCAAATTAGCTTATTTTAGTCATTAATGTTAACGAGTTAAGAAACAAAAGATTGAAAATTTTGTTATTCCTTTTTGGTAGGATGATAAAGATTCTTCTATAAAATGCTAAGGCCAGAAAATCATCTATGTAGAATCTCGACCTTTAAAACTTTGCTTTGGAGCCAAAGAAAAAACCACTGTCAATTACGCACCTTTTGGTTATAACCTGAAGTTTGGTTCTCTTTTCTTAAAACGAAAATCAGTAGATGATATAATTACAAAGGTTCCACCATCAAAAAGACATTATATTACAGTTGAACCTCTCTATAAGTGTCTTATTTGTTACGATACTTTTTTTATTTTTGCAGCAATTGACTGTTATATATTTATTAATATTTGATGTTTAAATTATATTTGATTATTATAGACAAAAAGTATCTCGAAAATTAATTTTTTATTTTTAACATTATAAAAAGATTAAAAAATTATATAAAACTAAAATTTTTAAAATATATACATTATTTCTCTAATTAAAAATTAAATAAAGATAATACATTATTAATAAATTCATAAGCTAAATGTACAAAGATTTAAGCTCTAAGAGACATATTTTAGAACTACTTGAAAATTAAAAATTCATTCAAGATTGATGAAAATATCTATAATTGTAGCTTGTTTTTTAGACTCCAATCTCTAAACAGCGATATAGCACTTGAATTAATAAAAATTTGCTTTGAAATTTTCAGCAAAGGAGTTTCCAATACAAGGTGAGAAACTTTTGTCCTGTGGAACTATATATGTAGATCTCTCAACCGGAATGAAACTTTAGCTATGAAAGTATGTACTCACGAAATATTTTAAGTCATAAGCGGAGTATTATAGTTTCAAAAAAAATTGGTCGAAATCTCTAGGTCTATTATTGATAATTGTAGAGATTCTATTTCTATAAAATGTACTAAAAAGGACTAGATATAGATAAAATATAATATAAAAAATTAAAAGGAATTAATTTTAAAAATAAAATATTAATATATAAGATGATTGTTATGCAGAGGTGTGATTGTACCTAATCATCTAATTTTTGCTAGCCAATTAAATAAGTGGCAGACTGGCAGGAAATTTAGTAGTTTAAAATTAATTATGAAATTTATTTAACCCTTTTATTTATTTTTGTAAAGGAATAAGGGTGGATAAGATCAATGACAAAACTAAATTCTGAGAAGCGAATAATTCTTAACTTTGAGGTCAAACACATATATCTCTTCAACTTGTCCATATAGACACCTAAACTAAGCCAATGACCTATTAAACACTCCGTCTCTATTTGAACGTTACCTATCAACACAAAAAGTTGATTTGGCACACAGAGTAATTTTCACCAAAGTCAAACGCCGCCATTACTTCCCTCTACGATCTCAGTCTGTTTGGCCAAGCTTTTTCAAGTTAAGAAATATTTATTTTTTAAAATTAAAATGTTTGATCTAGTTTTTAGAAGAAAAGAAATTGAATAAAAGCATAAGCAGTCTGGAGAAACAGAAAAAATAGCTTCTTTCCACAAGCACTTTTTTTAGAAGCACTTTTAAGAAAAATAAACTTAAAAGTACTTTTTAAAAGCTTGGACAAACACAAATTGCTGTTTAGAATTATTTTTCAAATTACTTAGTCAAACACAAATTCTATTTTTCATCAAAAATAATTTTTAAAAAAAAGCTTCTCAAAATAAGTTGATTTTTCTAGTTTGACCAAATAGGCTATACTGAAAAGCTCCATTTCTTTATCCTCAAAAATCAACCACGATGGAATTTGAAATACCAAAACGGTATCTACTTATTAGTTTTTACTTACCCAATCACAGTTTGGTGAATCTCATAAAATTAAATTAAATGTCGAAGTGCAAAATAATATAAGACAAAAAAGAAAACATCTTTGATCTACAACCAAGATAATGGACCTAGGCTTGTAACAATGGATGACTGCACTCACAAGTGCACAAGCTTTTGGATCCTTTCTTCAGTAAAACACTAAAACCTGATGTTGATCAGCTTTCCAACCATATTTTCGAATCCCGCAGAAACTTAGCTGATCCACGGATAGAAACCTATTACACAAATTTCTCAAAGAGAACTTCAAGAATACACCAGGGACTGCTGTGGTGACTGGTGAGTTTATGCTATCGCGGGACTGCTGTATTACAAAGGCCTATAGGTTGTTGGATATTGGATTTTTCCAAATACTTTACTTTTACTTCTATTACCCCAGTGAAACTTTATTACTTGAATTGCAACTGACCAAGGATTTGAACATCACATTTACACATCGAATCTGACTACAGATAACATGTTCTATGCTCAATGGAGTAAATGATAAATACTTTGAAGCTAAAATTGTAGCAGATATTTTTTCTAAATATGTTTATAATAATAACTGTACAATAGTCGCCTTCTTTTGTATTTGACTATTACATGTATTAATGACCGTCAAATTAGATACAAAGGAAAAGAGTCATATCTAATATCTTGTACCAATATTTAGTCTTTATATATAAAGCATATCCACTTTACCTTCTGCTGCTCTGGCTATGGCCGTAACTGACGGCTGGTTTCTGAGATTAAAGGAAACGAGAAAAAGATTAGAGAAGAGAATGGGAGGCGAGGCGTTGTGGTGTTGTGGTTGTGTTGACTGTTGCCTTAACCTTCAGAGAGTAGAGGGTTTGAGAGTTAGAGGCCACGCAAGAGAGAGACAAGAGGGCTGGGTTTTGAGATGTGAGGGAAATTAAAAATTAGAAATTTAGATTTTAGGGTTTCTAATAGTGGATAAGTAGAAGGGATAATTAATATACATATGGATAAAAAAAAATATAAATATAAAAATTCTTAACGGGTTAACAGAAAATTGAATAATCCGCTCCCAAACTGATAATTCGTTAATAATAAACTTTCAATTTGTTCTCCACCTTTTAATCCGATAACCCAATATCAATAAGTCATTAAACCATTTTTGCGGTTCGATTTTCAGTTTCGGTTGGATTTCAACATCCTAATCCAAGTAGTAATTAATTTAACTGCAAGGAGAGGTGGAAAATTATGCTCAAATTTTTTTTTCATTTAAGTTTGTTTATGTTTTAACAGCTACGTGTCTTCATTTTATTGGGTTCTTAGCCATGTCACTGGCGTGTGAAGTTCATGCATTCTATTTTCTTGTCTGTTTAGCTTTTTGTATCTAATAGGTACAGTTTAAATAGATATAGAGTGTTTAATAGGTCATTGGCTTAGTTTAGGTGTTTATATGGAATTTCTCGACAAGTTTAAGGGATTGCTCGTGTATTTGGCCAAAATTATAAACCCTTTTGTTGTTGGTCTTTGGCATCAATTTAAGATAGGTATCATAATCCACGAAGATATTTTTTTCTTGGTTCATCAATCTTTGAATATTTATTCAGTCGAAGAAGGAAGATGGTTTGATTATAAAACGGTACAGATGAATTTGTTACGTGGTTAATATATAAGCGAATTGATTTGATCCAAAAATAATAAAGAGATAAAATTAAAATTGAGATTTAACAATTGAAATTGAAGAAGATAATGAGCCTGGATCCGAACTCCACGTCTTCGAGAGCACAAATGGGAATAATAACAAAATGAAATAAAGCTGTTAATTTTATAGCAAACTATTAAACTATAGCCTTTTTTGTATAGAATGTTTCTTGTCTTTACAATGGCTTCTGAGCCTGCTATTTATAGCTCTACCTAGGGAAACAAGATCCTAAAATTAAGCCCCTTTTAAATGGTAATAAAAGAGTCATTGATGTGGATGTAACAGTCGACCTTGAATGCAAATATTCTCTGCAACGGTCGTTCATTTATTGTTAATGAATATTCTCCCGTTGAATATTTTCCGATGACAAACCCATTGAACTTCTACCACCGACTACCCTCCTTTCACAATTTACCCGGTATCGATTACATTTGTTGTATCGGCTATTGGTTATTTTCTGACTTACCTTTGCCTAACTTTGGTCCCACGTGTCATGTTACTATTCCACCATCCATTGTAAATCAATTTTATCCCATACAAATAATCTCACTACTTTCCGGTGACATATTTTAGTGTTACCGGAAGTTGGTGAAGATTCCTTTCTTGGCGGGAAAAATCCTTAACAATTTCTGATGCTTGAAAGGATGCATGTCTTCTCGCATTTAATACCCTGAATACGTATTTTCCCACGATTCAATAATTATTTTTGTTGGTTTTTGAGGTAATCATGACCACGATTTTTGCCGTCTATAACTTCCTTACTAATCAACATTTTCTCTTCTTCACATTTACAACTTACATAAGCCTTTTTTCCTTTTTGCATCTGCTTAGAGACTTTTCTATCTTCTTCAACTATCTCAGCAAGAATTTTACTATGCTTTTGTTACCATGGCTTCTTTCACTGCTTTCTTCGGAAACAATGGTCTTCTCTTCGGTGGAAGCCTAAAGAAACACAAGAGCAAGGAGATTGACGTCGATCCTGATCCTCCCACTATTAGCACCATCATACCACATCATCTCAGCATTGTGAATGATTTTCAAGAGAAGGCTTCTTCTGCATCTTCACGAACTTGGCCATTTAGTAGGTATCCCTCCTCTATTCGCCCTTCTAGTGTCCCAACTGTGAAGGAGGACTACAACTGCTCTAATCTTGCAATCTTCGCTCCGGATATGATAGAGCGGGTTACCTTCTCCAAGGAGGGGTTTACGTATGTCTATATGTGTTTAACTTGGATCCATTCTCTCTGGGGTCGAGAGAAGGGCTCGACCCAATAATTTTGGAGTCTTGCCACTGATATCAGGTCTGCTTAGCGCAAGTAGGCCCATCTATATGACGGACGATGGCCTGCCTTCGCCAAGTGTGTACGAAGATCAGGAATACCCTAATTCTTGCGCATATAATGAACCTTTACTCTCTAAAATTATTCGTGGGGGAGTAATAAATTTTAGCAAGCAAGGTCACCACGCTCTTCTCATCAGCGTAAACGATAACAACGATCGTGGATGGATGAAACGATTCATCGTCATTGCAACCAGGGACATCATCCCGGCTACAACTTCAACTTTTCCCGAGTCGTGGACCCAGTGTTGCTGATTTTCTCATTTTTTTTCGTTTCAGCTACCCGAAGGAAACCAACATGGGTTCAAGGCCTGGATCAGTGGGTTCAAAAAATTCTGAAAATTACGACTCCAAAATTCTGCCCGTGGAAGAAAATGGCCCCCAAAATATGGCTAGAGGGCCAAACACCATGGTAAGACAAGTCAATCTTTCCTTATCTTCATTCCGACATTAGAAATCTATTGAATAGACAAATTGCTAACTTTATTTTTTCTTGATATAGGGATTCCGAGGGTCTCCTTCATCTACCCCGAAGTCGACGTCTTAGTTGACCCCGAAGAGGCCAGGAGGGTGCTGAAAAATGCCCTTGCCCGAAGTAGAACTCGAGGATTTGCTTCTAGTGAGGATGCCTCTTCTCGGAGTCCCCAACCCAAAGACAAGAAATCAAAAAAAAAAAATGCCCCTCCTTGGCTGGGACTCAAGAGAAGGGAGAAAAGAAACTGCCATCCGAGCCTGCGATAGTGGTCCTTTTGATGAAGAGACTTTCTTTCAAAAGAGAAAATGATCTTCATCAGCTCAACCCAATGCTCAGTCGGGAGAGATGTTAGATGAAATTGAGGCCCTTTGGGGTGAGATGGGCTTTGTCGAGAATGCCGATTCTCGATTCTCGGCCCCCATTGCTGCCTCCGGTCCAAGGAGTTCGGACCCTGGGCCTCTTCTGCCTCCGACCACTGAGCAAATAACAATCAACACTTCTTCTGCCACCGCTGCTTCTTCACCTTCCATACCAGTGGGTTCACGCCCATCGACACCAGCTGCTCCTTCGCCACTAGAAACAACTACATCTCATCCACTGGTACCATCTGAACAAGAGAGGGATGCTTCTCCCCCTCGGTCTCCTGACCACAGGAACTTGGGGAGCAGCTATGTTGTACCTTCTCAAAACCTCCAAGGGAGGCGAAGTGCCAGTCTTTCAATTTTACAGGATTGTCACGTCCTTTCGAGGACGGTGGAGCTCGCCAATTAGATAAAGACACTGGCTTCGGTATAAAATTGGAAGAAATGTGCTACCTCTCTAGAGAGTGTCTGATAAACAATGCCATGCATAACGCGACACAGGTACTGTACTAGTTTCCTCGTATTTTCTTTTCTGCTTACATGTTGCAATGATAATCCTAATTTCAACCTTCTCGCTTCTGAGAGTTAGCAAAGGTTGATCCTTGATAAACAAGGACTTGTTTTCGATCGGTATCAACTCTTAATTGTAAGGAAGCATCTTGTTGCGCGCCTCCTGGTGCTGGAGGCAAAAGCCGCAACAATGAACGAACTTGAGGCACGGTTGCAGCAGAGCGAGCAAGATCAAATGGCCCACAACTAGGAAGTTGCTCAATTACACGAAAAATTTCAAGAGGCTAAAGCTTAGTGGGCCGAGCTCCATGATGATGTGCTTGCTGCTGCCGAGCAAGAGTTTGCCTTCGAGGAGCAGATCAATAATTTGAAGGCAAACTTAAGCTTCAAAATCAAGAAGGCCAATGCTGCCAAGGAGAAGAGGTCCTAAATTGAAGAGAGGCTTAAGAGGTTCATGTACCAAAATCGGCTTCACTCAACTACAAATGTTGAGCTCGACGCCCGCCTCCGTGCTATGAAATCTGAAAGAGAAGAGCTCCAGGCAAAAATCGATAAACTTCAGGATAAACTCCAAGACCAAGAGGATTCCCTCGTCTTTGAGAAGATATATTCCATATAACATATGAAGAGGAAGACCTTGGAGGAGGCCAAAGTAGGTATCGCCAATATAGACGATTGTATTGCCCAGGCCCGGGAACTGGAGTTATCTGCTCACCAAAATCTTCCTGCTCGGCCCGTTGCGACTGAATCCTCGAGTACTGGTTCCGAGTACTCGGGAATCGAAGGGAGAATGAAGAAGATGAAGGTCCTGAACTGTTAGTTGTGAATCCGCCTTCCTCTACCAGGGGAAATGTAGATCCATCTCTCCCTTCGGGTTTTGGCGGCAATGATATATATCTTTTTCTTATTTTCTTTTTTTTTTTTATATTTTATAAATATGCCATATCTTACACCGAGTTTGGCACCTGATAAATAAGTAAAGAATGTTTTTGCTTAAGCGTTGTGCAAAAATATTCCTTTTGTGTTTAGTCGATTAAAGATTTAGGTATATTTTCATCCGATAGCTTTTGATTCGGGGCACAAACTCTTCCAAAATCTACCCTTTACTATGAGGGTTTCATAAGAAAGGGCCCTTATGTTTACGGTGCTCTTAAAGAGGACGTCTGATGTTCATTCCAATACAAGCATTTGAAGTTTTAGTTAACTTTCAAACCATAAAATTAACTCATTATTTAGACAAGAAATAAGATAAAAATAAATGGACTTTATTTTATTCCTTCTATTGTTAAAAGTACATAAGCATTTATTTGCTAAAATAAAATTGCCAACACATGTGGCTAACTTGTACAACTTATTTTTATGGGCTGATCATGCAGTCCTCGGCCCTGATGAGACATGATTGATCCTGGTTCTAAGAATCCCTGATGTTCGTGACACTCTTGGTGTCGTATCAGATATTATATCCCCCCTAGTGTTCAAATGTGAAGCATGCTGATTCGAATACCGGAAGTCTTGCTTCATCGATAGAAACAACTTGTGAGCGGTTAAGAAATCCTTATTTAGTGATGGAAGGAAAAGCTTGCCATCGTACCAAAGATTACTTAACCATCCACATAGCTATTTACCATCGATGTGAAAGTTTTCGTGCCTTGATATCTAAAGGTCTTTTCTTTTCCGATGACATTCCCTTCTTAGTATGCTTTTCGTTGCCGCCTCATTAAAATTCTTGCCAGAAAAACTTGATTGGGACAAAAAGTAGACGAAGGGAAAAAGAGTGTACCACATACTTTCAGTATTGGCCAGATCCATCAGCAATAAAACAGGTGAGTCATATTCTAATTGCTGGGGAACTTGACTCCATCTTGATTTTCCAACTCGTACGACCCTTTACTGGTGATAGCCAAAACCTGGTAAGGACCTTCCTATGTTGGTCCCAGCTTCCCGGCATTGACTTTTTGAGTTCTCTGAGTCACCTTTCTCAAAACTAAGTCTCCTACATTGAAGTAACGAAGATTGGCCTTACGATTATAATATATTTCCATCCTTTGCTTTTGAGCCACCATCCTCACGTATGCCAAGTTCATGTGTTCATCGAGCAATTCCAGCCTCACCAGCAACGCTTTAGTTTTTGCTTCTTTGTTTGTTCGGGACAACCGTAAAGTCGGCTCCCCCACTTCCACCGATATCAAAGCTTTCGTGCCATACACGAGAGAGAAAGGTGTTTATCCCGTGCTCGACTTCGCTATTATCCGATATACCCATAGTACTCCGGCTAGCTCATCGGGTCATTTGCCCTTAGCATCTTCTAACTTCTTTTTCATGTTCTGAATAATTACCATGTTGGTTGATTCCGCCTGCCCATTAGCACTTGGATGGTATGGTGAAGATGTAATTCTCTTGATTTTTTCAATCCTTCCAAAAATTTGGCGGCTTTTGAGCCTATGAATTGCGGCCCGTTGTCACAAGCAATTTCTTTTGGTTTTCTGAATAGGCAGATTATGTGGTCCCATATGAAGTCCACCACTTCGGGTTCACCGATCTTTTGGTAAGGACATGCTTCAACCCATTTAGTGATGTAGTCAGTTAAAACTAAAAGAAATCTTACCTTTCGGGGACCCAGTATTGGGGGACCAACTATGTCCATTCCCCATTTCATGAATGGCCATGGGGACAACATCGAATGTAAGAGTTCTGCTGGTTGGCGCACCAACTGTGCATGGCGTTAACATTTGTCACACTTCTGAACGAATATCTTTGCGTCCTGTTCCATCTGAAGCCCATAGTAACCTGCCCAAATCAACTTTAGCACTAACGAGTCTGCACCATAATGGTTCCCGCAAACTCCTTCGTGGACTTCCCTCATCATAGAGTACGCCTCCGAGGCCCCCAGACACCGGGCCAATGGTCCTTGGTAGAGTCCGCCTCCGAGGCCCCCAGACACCGGGTCAATGGTCCTTGGTATGATCTTTTATATAACTGCCCATCCACGATGGCAGTAGTGAGTTGCTTTGGTATGTAGTGCCGGTACGCCTCGGATCTTTAGGTAATTTACCATGCTGAAGATACTCGATGAACGCGTTCCTCCAGTCCAAGACTAAGTTGGTTGAATTGACTTCGTAGTAACCGTCCATATCCAATATTGAATGTAGAAGTTGGACGACAATACCGTGGCCACATCCTTTCATTTCTGTGGATGACCCCAAATTAGCCAGTGCATCTGCTTTCACATTCTCCTCCCTTGGAATGTGGGTGATAGACCATTCCCTGAATTGCGTAAGTAATGCCTGAACCTTGTTCAAATGTTGTTGCATGAGCTCTTCCATTACGCCGATAATCCCATACAGTTTGTCTACTACCAGCTGGGACTCGCATTTTACTTCAATGACCTCGGAGCCTAGTCCCTAGGCTAGTTCGAATCCTGTAACCAAAGCCTCATACTCGGCTTCATTGTTAGTTAACGGAATAGTTTTAATGGACTGCCTCAAGGTTTCCCCTGAGGGCGTGATTAGACCTATCCCGAGACCGGACCCTTTTATATTGGAAGCTCCATCTATAAATAAGGTCCAAACTCTTGATGCCATTTCTAACACAGAACTACTTCCTTAGCAGCCAGGGGCACTAACCCGGGACTGAAATCGGCCACAAAGTCGGCCAAAACTTGTGACTTGGTCGCAGTCTTAGCCTTGTACTTAATGTCGAATTCACTAATCTCAAATGCCCATTTAGCCAAGCGTCCAGACAATTCAGGCTTGTGAAGGACAGTCCTCAAAGGAATGATTGTCACAACGACAACCGGGTGGCACTGGAACTAAGGCCTAAGCTTTCGAGAGGCGACTACGAGAACTAAAGCTAGTGTTTCGAGATGCGAATAGCGAGTCTCTGAGTATTTTACTAACAAAATAAATGGCAAATTGTTTACATTCTTCCTTTCTGACCAAAACGACACATACCACTACCTCTAAGATTGCTAAATATATCAACAATTTTTCACCCTCCCCTGGTTTGATAGTAACGGGGGGCTGGACAGGTATCTTTTAAATTTTTTAAGTGCCAGTTTGTATTCCGGAGTCCATGCAAAATTGTTCTTCTTTTTCAAGAGTGAAAAGAAGTGATGGCACTTTTTTGAGGATCTTGAGATGAACCTGCTTAGAGCCGCCAACCTCCCGGTTAGCCTTTGTACTTCCTTCATACTCGTTAGTTGGTCCATAATCTACGATAGCTTTTATTTTATCGGGATTTACTTCGATCCCTCTTTGCGAGACCAGAAATCCTAAAAACTTACCGGAACTAACCCCGAACACGCATTTCTTTGGGTTGAGTTTCATGTTATGCTTCCTCAGAACGTCGAATGCTTCTTGAAGATGTTTCAAATGATTTCCTGCATTCAAAGACTTGACTAATATGTCATCAATGTATACTTCCAATGTTTTGCCTATCTGATTCTCAAACATTTTATTAACGAGCCTCTAATAAGTGTCTCCAGCGTTCTAAAGCCCAAAAAGAATCACATTGTAGCAATATATGAAAGTTTGTTATGAAAGAAGTTTTTTCCTGATCCTCCGGGTTCATCTTGATTTGATTGTACCTGGAGTAAGCATCAAGAAACACATTAACTCATGTACGACTGTAGCATTAATCATTTGATCAATGTTTGGCAATGGAAACTACCCCGTAAGGCATGCCTTATTTAAATCCTTATAATCTACGCACATCCTAAACTTGTTATTCTTTTTTGGAACTACAACTACATTGGCTAGCCAATATGGATATTTTACCTCTCGGATGGAACTGATATTGAGTAGTCGGGTTACCTCTTCTTTAACAAAGTTATTCCTGACCTCGGCTATCAGACGTTTCTTTTGCCTTATCGGTGGGAAGTTTGGGTCCAGACTCATATTGTGAACGGGCACCTCTAATGGGATACATGTCATATCCGAGTGCGACCATGCAAAGAAATCTACGTTAGCTTTAAGAAAATTTGTAAATTCTAACATGAGTTCGGGATTGAGTCATGTTCCCAAGTGAAACTTCCTTTCTAAAAATTCTTCGAATAGGGCCACTTGCTTGAGTTCTTCCGCGGTCGACTTGGTCGCATCCGACTCCTCTGGTACCTAAAACTATCTCGGCACCTGGTGGGATTCCGATAACTCCTCGCCTTTATCGTCTTCATTCGGGAAGGCATTGGTTCCTTTAATTGCTATTTGCTAGGATCCTTCCCCTTGCTGCTAGAAATAGTTACTGCGTTCATCTCCCTTGCTATCGGTTGTTCTCGTCTTATCTGCTTGATTCCTTCAAGGGTTGGGAATTTTAATAACTGGTGATATGTTGAGGGTACGGCCTTCATCTCGTGTATCCACGGCCTTCCGAGGACTACATTGTAAGCCATATCGCCATCTATCACTTCGAGTAGAGTTGTCTTGATCAATCCTTCGGTGTTTGTGGGCAGCAAAATCTCTCCTCGGGTTGTGACACCTATCAAGTTGAATCCAGCTAAATGTTTTACCTCCGGAATGATGCTTCCGGTCAGCTTAGCGCTTGCTCCACCATTCTCCATTGGATGATGTTGGTTAAGCTTCTTGGGTCAATCAAAACACGCTTAATTTTAAAATCTAAAACATTAAGAGAGATTACCAAAGTGTCGTTATGTGGCAGAAGAAGTCCGTCAGCGTCCTCCTCCGTGAAGTGATATCATCTTCTGCGACTTCCCGGAGTCTGTTGTTGTGAGTCATCGATATCTTTGTTTTCTTTGCTGACGAGAAGGTTACACCATTGACTTTATTTCCTCCGAAGATCATGTTGATAGTCATCCACAGTGACCCTTCTATTGCCTTCGAAGGCTCTGCATTATCCCGGCTTTTTCCATAGTTGTTCTTAGCTCGGTCACTTAAGAACTCCCTAAGATGGACATTTTTCCACAATGTCGCCACCTCTTCATGTAGATGCTGGTCTCATTGCCGATACCAACTCTATTAAGCCAATGTGGAAGTTGTAATATGAAAACCTAGGATATGTGGAGTCTGGGGCCCTTGGCACCTCCTTCTCTTGTAACGACCTATTGTTCCAACCACGATCGGTTCTTCTATCGGGAGAAAACCTATCCGATGACCAAGACCCTTTACTGCTACGACCTTTGGTTCTTTCATACAACAGAAACATTCTCTAGAGGATTGGTGATCTGCATCAAATCTTTAAACTGGTTTTTCTCTTGACCTGTCCCTTGGTCAATACCGGGGACCCAAGTTGATTGTCTTCTATCCTTATTTTTGACTCATAACAGTTGTGGAGATCCGTCTATGTGGCTGCTTGAAACTCGAGAAGTTTTTTCTTCATGTATCCGGAGACGTCAGAGCTCCGCGGATTTAGACCCTTTGTGAATGCCTCCGCTGCCCACTCCTCTGTGGAGCCGTCAAAATGGGCTTGGCCCGTAAGGCTAACCCGCTACTTAGGTAGGGTTGGGCTAGGATTTTTTGAGCCCATTTAAAATTGAGGCTTATAAGCTCAGCCCAAGTCAGCCCGCTGACCCTTGAGGCTGGGCCTGGGCCGGCCTTTTGGCCAAAAATTAATTAAATTCAAATTAATTAATTATTAAATATTTAATATTAAAAAAATAAAAACTTAACTATTAACTATAATCCTCATTCCCCAATCCTAGATTGCTTATTTACCCTTCTATATCAACTAAAATTTATATTTTTGACATGCATGTACTATGAATAAATTAATTTTTCTTTCCTTAATTAATAACGAACTTGAAAAGTTTTACGTGGCCAATAATAATCCTTTTTCAAAAGAAAATATTACTTTAAGTGGTCAATGATCAGTTTGGATTACTTTAATATATTATTCATATTTAAACTGCTCTTCAATATAGAAAAAGATCAATTTTAGATACATAAAAAAATTGACCACTAGAAAATTTCAGCAATTTTAAAAATTTTATGGTCTACAATGATGAAATCAAAAAATGATGTTAATCCTAAATTAAAAAATCTCAGTATATAAACTTATTGAAGCAATCCCTGAATCTGAGGAAAATAAAAAAAAAAGTATTAAGAAAATATTCATGTAACATTAAAAAAGAAGAACTAGAGATATAGAGAATTTGCATTTCAATTACGGGATTCCTCGTCAAATATTAAGCTTTTTGTATGCTCTAACCAAACAGAAATTATTTACATGATTAATTGACTATGTCACGAAAAAATATTTAAGTATTTAAAATATAAGGGCCGGCCCGCCCTAGCCCGCTGCCCTCTTAGGACTGGGTTGGGCTGGCTATTTGAAGGCCCATTCATATGGGGGGCCGGCCTGTCCTACCCCACCAAATTTAAAATCCCACAAGGCTTGGGCTAGGCTGGGATAGGCTGGCCCGTTTTGACAGCTCTACTCATCTGGTACCGCCAGTAGCAACATCATCTCTTTATGGAACCAGATCACAAATTCTTGCAGCAATTCGAACTCGCCCTGCGCAATTCTGAATATGGCCGCTTTTCTAGCTTAAACCTTTCTTGCTCCGGCATGGGCCTTAAAGAACGAGTCTACACGCATCTCAAAAGATTCAATTGAATTCTCGGGTAAGAGAGAATACCATATCAGGGCCCCCTTTGTGAGAGTTTCACCAAACTTCTTCAGCAAGTCCAACTCGATCTCATGTTGAGCCAAATCGTTTCCTTTCACAGTCGTGGTATAGGTTGTGATGTGCTCCTTCGGATCCAAAGTCCCATCGTATTTTGGTATGTTCGGCATCTTGAACCTCTTTGGAATTAACTCTGATGTTGCGCTCGGCATAAACGGCAATTGCGTGTATTTCTTCGAATTTGGGCCTTTTGATACTGGCAGTGCGCCCGGAATCTGATCCATCCGAACGTGAAACTCCTTCACATTTTGATCCATTCGTTTGTTCATTTCCCTCAATAACTTCATGAGCTCGATTTTGAAGGGATCATTCCCGTTGTTATTCCCTAATGCACTACCGATCCCTCCGGCTTCGTTGAAACCGACCTCACCCCTTGGGGTGTTGTTATCAACCCTCTGAGCCGTTTGCTTTGCAGGAACACTAGGAGAAATTAGACCCCTTCCGTTCGTGTTATTAGAGACACCTGGCTGCTTGCTTTAACTCCGTCATCATCCAATCCTGCCTTGAAAGGTGTTTCATGATCACTTTATGCTGTTCTCTCAAGATTTTTACCGTTTTTACGATATGTTCCTCCTCAGCATCATCGAGAGTTGGTTCCCGCACATGCCGAGGGTACTATCCTTCATGAACCTGGGTTGTTTTGTCACCTTCATTACGGGTGTCGCTGGTTGAGTTATCATGTTGAGGCAAATCTTCGCATTCCTTAACGTTGTGTGTAATGTTGACATCATTAGCTGCCATATCTGGTTCTTATTAAGGGAAGAATCAAAAAAAGTTAGTAATAAACAAATGAATCAAAGCAATTGCGTAGTTATCTATGCCCTACGGTGGGCGCCAAACTATTTACCCGTAAAATAATACAGTTGAATTTGTTACGTGGTTAATAAACAAGCGAATTGATTTGATCCAAAAATGATAAAAAGATAAGATTAAAATTGAGATTTAACGATTGAAATTATAATGAGCCTAGATACGAACTCCACGTCTCCGAGAGCACGGGAATAATAACAAAATGGAATAAAGTTGTTAATTTCATAGCAAAATATTAAAGTATAGCCTTTTTTATATAGAATGTTTCATGTCTTTACAATGGCTGCTGAGCCTACTATTTATAGCTCTAACTAGGGAAACAAGATCCTAGGATCAAACCCCTTAATGGTAATAAAAGAGTCATTGATTTGTATGTAACAGTTGACCTTGAATGCAAATATTCTCTGCAGTGATCGCTTATTTATTGTTAATAAATATTCTCCCATTGAATGTTTTCCGATGATAGACCATTGAACTTCTACCACCGATTGCACTCCCTTCGGGATTTATCCTATATCAATTACATTCGCTGTATCCGGTATTGGTTGTTTCCTGGCTTGCCCTTTGTCTATCTTGATTCCACGTGCTATGTTACTATTCGATCATCCATTGTAAATTAATTTTACCCCATACAAAAGTACTACTAGTAAAGACAATACAAGAATAAAACATAAAGTTGAAAAAAAATTAGCAGTTTCAAATTAATTTGTGAAATTGATTTAAACTTTTTATTTCTTTTTGTAAAGGACTAAGAGTGGCTAAGATTTATGACAAAACTAAAGTTTGAGAAGCGAGTAATTTTTAATTATAACTCTTCTGTTGTCAGTCTTGGCATTAATGTTAAGATAGGCATGATAACCCTCGAAGTTCTTTTTTAGTTTTTTTTGGGTCTATCCTCGAAGATTTATTCAGTCGAAAAAGAAAAGTAATACTAGTAAAGACAACAATGTAAGTTTCCAGACAAAAAGCATAAAACATAAAGTTGAAAATAAAACCTACTGTCGACAGCAGGATTAGAACCAGCGCAGGCAAAGCCCAACAGATTTCGAGTCTGTCTCCTTAACCACTCGAACATATCGACACTTCCTTTATAACTGTATCCTCATTACAGTATTGTTATTTTATTCTTAACAATGGGTAAGTTGACAAAAAAAAAAATCATCAGTCGCCCTTATTAGTCAGAGTTGATATCAAATATCGGGTGAGAAATCAAAAGAAAAAAATAATTCAATCATTCTTTTATTTTCGTGAGAACAAAGAATTTGCTAGTGTAATTTTTTTTTTTTTTTTTTTTTTTTTTTGCGTAAATAACAAATACTACTCTCTATTAGCTGCCATCCATAATTTGGGGGGGAGGGGGGGAGGGAGGAGGAGGAGAGGCAACAAGGTAACTCAGGAATTCTCTATTTATTCAAATCATGTGTTCACACCTTTTGTGGGAGTAATTAAGAGAAAGGGAATAATAGTGAAATGATTGTCTCTAAATCGAGAATTGATTTCCTCAGAGAAACAGTATTAGCAACTGAAACTCCGCGAACTATATTAGCAACTATATGGGTTCAGCATTTAAATTTACGGGTTTATATCTATTATTTATTATAATTTTAGTGATTTTTTATATATAAATTTATACTCCGCCTCAAAAGTACTGGTTCAGTTTTTCCGGTAGTTGTATGGTGCATCCACCCCTGTTAGCAACCAGCTTAATTTGAATCTTTAATGAATAGTTTTCTTACAAAATAATTTTTACTGAAAAAGGTTTTGTTCGATAAATGATTTGTGAAAGTCATAATCATCTAAATCTGAAATCTTCTGTGAAGGTCCGATGTTATCGGGAAAAATCGACTTAAATTATTGTTTATTAATAAGATAATAGGCTTGAATTTGCATTTTTTTTTATTGAAACTAGTAGGCCTGTCTCCTTATACCTGGTGTATCCTATTTCACCCTTGTTTTAAAAAAAGAGATCATTCCATGAAAAAAAGATAGCCAGTAGGCCCATTTAAAAACATACTATAAATAATTGAATGTATACTAAAATTGTTAGAGAAAACAAAAAACAAAAAAGAAATTCGCTTTATGATTTTGCTACTCCACATTTAGTCCTGGGCTGCAGTTGGATTTTTATAAATGCATTACACTACACAGAAGAAGAATCGAAAAGCTAAATACTCCCTGCATTCCGTCTTATATGTAAAAGAAAATGGACTAGACAAAGTTTTTAATGATTTACATAATATATTAGTTATTACTAGAAGAAGATATTGAAGTAATGGTTTAAAAATTAGCTTGATAAAGAAAAATCAGATCAAAGATTAAAAGTTGAAGAACAGCGAATTTGAAATTTGTTATCTGTGAAAAAATTGTATAAAAATGAGATTACGTAAAACAATTTGAGATGTTCCAGAATGAAAAGATTATCAAACATATTGGAGCGGAGAACTAGCACTTTAAAATATGCACACGTCTTCCTGAAATGCAGCCAGTTCAAGAACAAAACTCCTTTGCAGCATCAACTTGGATTACAAAAACTTTGGTTGATAGAACTGGCTGGGAATTTGAAACTCACCTATCAGTTGTAAATAATTTTCAACATGGCCACAATTCTTCTGCTTCTGTGCTTGGTGGCCAAAAGACTACACCATGACTTGCTGCGCAACTGTACAAATTAATATCTACTGATATAGCAGCAGAACAGGAAAAGGGAAGAGGAGGGTCGGGGGAGGCAGGAAGGGGCAGAGAACTGGTTTCCTTCGTCTCTCTAGATGCTATAGCGTGTAGTTAAACATTACAGGCTCGAAACTGATAGCATTCCGGTGGTTGGTCCGATAAATATTTTGCAGCAGATTCCCTGCACTAGACCAAAAAAAGGGAATAACACCATCATGAGAAGTCAAGGGAAGTCTTTCTCCAAATTTCAGAGTCAAATAAGAATGCAGCAATGAATTTAGATGCTATTGTTCTCCTGATCGCTTATATATTTATCCTCTACGGCACCATTCAAGATGAGGTCACTCTCCCAATACCTTCTGCCTTGATGTTACCAAAGATCATTGTATAAAATTTGATGGTGCACAATCCAGAAGGCTTTCTATTTCTTGTGTATATGAACAGTTGAGATCTTAGCAAGCATATTTCTCTTTGTATGATGTTAGTTTTTCTCCACGAAGAGTTCATACAATATTTTTGTTCTAAGAATAGCAGTTTTAGTGTGAGCTCCAAACACTTTTAGAGTTAAAAAAATTCAATCTTTCAGTCATTTGGGTAGCATATACAAAAACATTGCACGTGGCGACTAGGAAACTGATACCTGAATCTCAAAATGCATTTGTAGAGGGGAGGCAAATTGTGGATGCGCATAGTGGCCAACAAATGTTTGGATGCAAAGCAAAGGGTAAAGGTGTCATTTGCTAACTAGACCTGGAGAAAGCATATGACCGTGCTAACTGGGCCTCTTTGCTAGATTTGATGAGAACTATGGGATTTCGAATAAATGGAATCAATATTAGGAAGCATGTAACTTGACGATACAGTCAGGTACTTGATCCTAATCAATGGCACCCCAATAGACGACTTCCAGCCACAAAAAGGGTTGAAGCAAGGACCCTGGTCCCCTTTCCTCTTTCTGTTACTTGTGCAAGTCCTCAGTAAAATGATTAGCAGGCAGTAAAAAAGGAAATTGATCAAGGAAATTTCACTGGTAGTGAAACACAAAACATGATCGGTATTCCACATCCTATATGCAGGCGATATCCTGGTACTCTGGTGCAGAGGAATCACAACCAAGATACTTGAAAGGGGTTAATATTGAAAGCTGTTTCTGGGTTACATGTCAATTTGGGAAAAAGTGAACTCTTTTCTGTAGGAATGGGAATAACATGAAGTTATTAGCAGCTATACAGGGACGTAAAATGGAAATTTTCCTTCTATGTACTTGGGCCTTCGCGCCGGAGCTAAACATGGTCACATAGACATGCTGATCTGTGACAGAATGTGGTGGAAAACGTGAAAACAGGCTTGCTTTATGGGAAAGGCGATATCTTTCTTTGGGGAATAGAATCACCCTATTAAATAGTTTAGTGGATGGGATTCCATGTCATTACATTCAACACCTCAAAAGGAAGTGAAACAACTGGAATATACTTGGTAAGGTGGAGCTGGGTTACACACCCTTAAAAGTGGGGATGTCTGGGAATTAGAGAGCTCAGGATGCAATGTGGAAGAAGTTATCATCACAAAAGTATGGTTTGGATGGGCCACAGTGCACTAAACAAACAGCTCGGGCATATGGTGTATCTCTCTCGAAGAGAATAAACAGCAGCTGGGGTGAATTTCAAAAAGTAACACAGATTGTAGTAGGTGATGGACAAAACCAGAACGTGGATTGACCCATGGTTTGATCAAATCCCTTAAAAGAGGCCTTCCCTGAGTTTTGGGCATAGTTGTAACCAAGAGGCACTATTGCAGAATGCTGGAATAGTGAAAGATTCTATTTAGGGCTTAGGAGGAGCTTTTTGACTGTGAAATAGAAAACTTAGCACAATTACTATTCATACTAGCAGGCACAAAAACTCAGCCGGATAAACCAGATTCTCTAGTCTGGAAAGGAGATAAGAATGGCAATTCACTGTAAAACTATGCTACCAATTGCTGAAGTTTCCAGCTGATGCACAAGAGAATTGGCCCTAGAAAGCAATCTGGAGAACAAACGCTTCCCTAGAGCAGCTTGTTGTGGCTGGTTGGTTGTACATGAAGCATGCTTGATGGAGGAAAATTTATCAAAAAATGAGAATTTAAAGTGCGCAGTAGACTTTTTCTATGGGAAGACTACACTGAGTTCTCTGCTAAACCCTGTTCTTAAATTTTTTTGTGGTGCAACCGGCCATATCTGTCAATACTAAAGGAGGCAAGTACGGACAGAAATTGAAGAAGCGACTCACAAACTTTTGGAACACTTTCCCGTTGTACAATTCTTGGTCTTTGAGGAAGGTAAGTGATAGCATCCCTGAAATCTGAACTCCAATGGAGACAAAGGAAGTTCAAGACAAGCTTATTAGGCTTCAATTAGCAGTTAAAAAGTATATAATGGTGGAAGAAGAGCTCGAGCCCAAGGAAAATCTTTTGGCCAAGTCTTACAACTATTTGATGGCCCAAATTGACGTCCAAGAGGAGGTGGGTTGTGGCCCAAGTCAACCCAAAAATGGAGCAAGTCAAGCAGCCCAACTAGTGTTTTAACTTAGTTTCTACAAATTGCCTTCGGACTTATTCCATTCTATGTTGACCCCGCCTTTAAGGCTTGTTGAATAGCAATGTGTTGCAGCCTTCTATGCACCTAGGTAATACCATAGGGTTGGTAGCAACCCTCTTATATGCTCCTATATAAAGGGGTGCTTTCTTCGTAATTGTAACTTCACTTTTGATGAATATTATTACTTGAGAGTTCTTTTGAACATTTGATGCTTCTTGTTTTGAGATTTATGTTTCAACCTAACTAGTTTATAGATCAAGGTAGTAAGATAACTTCTTCTTTGATACCTTTTAGTTTCTTCTTGGTATTCTTAGTGATTAGTGTTTGTTACTAATTGTTGTCTAACGTTATTCACGAAGCGGTCAAGATCCAAATATGAGTTTTTGATTCATTTCTCAAGATTCGAATCAAGTTTTTGATTTGCATTTAATTTTTATTTATCTTCCAAATACCGAAAGATCATGTGACACAGCACCACCTGGCACCCCAAATGCAACTCACCTCGTCTGGTGGCGGAGCCACCTTAGACTAAGGATTGACACCCCTTTGTCGAAAAGTCACACTGTGTAGCTAGGCCAAATTTATCTTTTTACGTGTATAGACTATATATTGATTCTCCTTAGTTTCTTCGAGTGTATACTTCTTTATATCTTGACACCCCTTAGTGAAATTACTGGCCCCGCCACTGGTCCTCATCCTCCCTCCCCCCCCTTTCCATTCCCGTCCCCTCCCCCAATTCCTCTTATCGTGCCCACATGTTGTTCCTCCATCGCCATCCCAGATCCTCTCAAGTGGTGCTAGGCACTGCCTTTCCCATCATTGCCATTCCTACTCTTGGTGGGTGGAAAATCTTAGGGTAATTTGGTAGCAAAGAAGCAGCAGTTTGGATCTAAGCTGCTTCGTAGGGTAAGTTAGGTAGCAAATAAGAAAGGGTTTGATATAAGCTATTCTAAGTTGCTAAAGTTCTTGTTGTGTATACCATATGGTAGGAAAGAAAACGAAAACTCAGAATTATGGAGAATGTAGATTGATATTAGTAGAGTGGTATAGAGAAAGTCAATAACTTTAGTTTCTGTTTAGATCTTGAACACCTTGACCCTTGCACCACAATTTAACAGAGAAAACACAAGCTAAATAGTTTGATCTTCCCATTAAGGGCTCCGAAGTAATCATGAAGTTTGAATTTCCGGAACCCGTGTTTTTAGAACCAAATATATCGACTCCCAAAGACATTGTTGGACCAAATAATTAAGAGGTAACAGGAACAGTCAAGAAGTAGCAAAAAAAGGACATTGTAGCCACTAGAAACTGGAAACAGTCGTCGGAATCTGCACCAAGTCACCGGAAAATAAAGAGGTTATCAGAATTAAGTGTAACCTGGATGGTTAGGGTGGGAATTGCCTTGTGAACAAGCTGTCCTAAAGAAGGTTGGCCAAAAAATGGCCGGAAAAGGTCCCACGCGCCGGTGCGTGGACCACGCTGGAAAAAACTTACTCTGATTGGCGCGTGAGAGCACGTGACACCTCTGCTGCCGGAGATTTTTTTGGGTTTGATCGCCGGGAGTTGGGGGACCTTGTGGTGGTGTTGGTTTTCGAACAATACAGACCGAAATTGATTTGACGTAAATTTGCCC
Source organism: Nicotiana obtusifolia (assembly GCA_002018475.1). Lineage (NCBI taxonomy): Eukaryota > Viridiplantae > Streptophyta > Magnoliopsida > Solanales > Solanaceae > Nicotiana > Nicotiana obtusifolia. Next base: position 27,103 of record MCJB01049815.1, read on the forward strand.
TAGATGTCACCGGAAATTGATGCACGGTGACTGTTTGACTTTCCCGGATGTGTTTCACTCACGCTTTGATACCATGTGAGAACTAATACACGGGAAAACTATATTATTGATGAACATTAAGTATAATACAAATACCCCAATTTATAACAATACATAATATATAGGTTACTCCTATTGTATGTAGGACTACACTTAACCAGAAAAGGTTAGTGAGGGAGATGAAAATGCCAAAGCACTTTGGGAAAAGATAGATGCTCAATTACATAATATCTTGTGGCGATCTATTGATCCCAAGCTGATGCCCTTGTTTTGTTCATTCCAGACGCGTCATTTAGTATGGGAAAAGGCTCACACTTTATATATTAATGACATATATCGTTTCTATGATGTGATAGCGTGAATGACAAACTTGAAGAAATAGGAATTGGATATGTCTACTTACGTGGGACAAGTACATGCAGTCATGGAGAAATTTGAGAAGTTGATCTCAGTTCCTGCTAGTATTGAAAAGCAACAAGAGCAACGACAGAATATGTTTTTAGTTCTTACACTCGCTGGACTTCCTAATGACCTTGATTCAGTTAGTAATCGGATTTTGGCTAGTCCGACTGTCCTTACAGTTAATGAATTATTCTCTCGATTATTTCGCCTTGCTACAGCACCCAGTGATCTCATCACAGACACTTGACTCCTCTGTTCTCACATCCCGGACAGTGAAAAATCGGGCATCTCAAACTATGGAGAATAGACAAGGAGGAGGTCGTTTTGGATTATCTCAATCCAAGTATTCTTATTGTAATAAACTTGGACACACTCATACAGTGTGTTATTCTTTACATGGTCGACCACCCAAAAATGCTTATGTTGCTCAGACCGAGACTACAGGTAACCAGGAATTTTTTGTATCTGAAAGGGAATATAATGAGTTTCTTCAGTATCGAGCAAGTAAGCAGACATCTCCACAAGTAGCCTCGGTTGCTCAGATTGATACTTCTGTTGTTGGTAATTCTTTTGCTTGTGTTTCTCAGTCTAGTACTCTTGGACCGTGGGTCATAGACTCAGGCGCTTCTGATTATATAACTAGTAATAAATCACTTTTGTCGAATATTGTATATTCACAGTCTCTTCTCACTGTTACTTTAGCCAATAGAATCCAAACTAAAGCAAAAGGAGTTGGACAAGCTAATTCTCTATCTTCTATCACATTAGATTCCGTTCTTTATGTCCCTGACTGTCCTTTTACTCTTGCATCTGCTAGTTGTTTGACTCGTGCCCTCCATTGTGGTATATATTTTATTTATGATTCTTTTATTATGCGGGACCGCAGTGTGGGACAAATGATTGGCACAGGGCGTGAATCACAAGGCCTTTACTATCTTAACTCACTCAATCCCTCCCGAGCTTGTCCAGTTACAGATCCTCCAGACCTAATTCGCAGACGTTTAGGACATTCAAAATTTTCCAAGCTTCAGAAGATGGTGTCTAATTTGTCTACATTAGATTATTGAGTCATGTTAGCTTGGGAACATACCTGAGCTACCTTTCCGCGTAGTGTTGAGAGTCATGTAGAATCTGTTTTTTCTTTAGTTCATTATGATATACGGGGTCCTAGTAGAGTCAGTTCAATCTTGAAATTTTGTTATTTTGTTAGTTTCTTTGATGATTATTCAAGATGTACTTGGCTTTTCTTGGTGAAAGATCATTCTGTTTTCTATATTCCAGAGTTTTGTGTTGAAATCAAAAAAGCAATTTGGTGTTTCTATTCGCACTTTTCCAAGTGATAATACCTTAAAATATTTATTCTCTCAGTTTCAGCAACTTATGACTTCTCAAGGAATTATTCATCAGACATTTTGTCCTTATTACCTCTCAGCATAATGGGTCTGCAGAGAAAGAATATGCGTCTCATTAAGACTGCTTGCACACTTCTTATTGTCTCATGCTCCGTTAAATTTTTCGGCGATACAGTTCTCACAGCTTGTTATTTGATTAATCGGATGCCTTTATCTCCCATTCAGAATCAGATTCCGCATTCAGTATTATTTTCCCAATCACCCTTATACTCTCTTCCCTCTCCTGTTTTTGAGAGCACATGTTTCATTCATAATTTAGCCCCTGGGAAAGATAAGTAAGCTCCTCGTGCTCTCAAGTGTGTTTTCGTTGGTTATTCTCGTGTTCAGAACGAATATCGTTATTACTCACCTGATCTTCGTAGGTACCTTATGTCAGTTGTCGTCACATTTTTTGAGTCTAGACCTTACTTTACTTCTTCCGACCACCCACGGAAGTCTTACCCATACCAACCATTAAAGAGCTTAGTGTTGTTCCTCCTAGATCCCCAGCCACAAGAACACCACTCTTGACTTACCATCGTCATTCACGCCCAGCATCAGGCCCAGCCGATTCACGTCATGCACCTAATCTTGATCCTAATGCGGACTTGTCTCCTCCTAGTCCACCAATTGCACTTCGGAAAGGTGTACGAGCCACACTTAATCCTAATTTTCATTATGTCAGTTTAAGTTATCATCGTCTGTCATCACCCCATTATGCTTTTATATTTTTTTTGTTCTCTATTTCCATCGCTAAGTTTATAGGTGAAGCTTGTCTCATCCAGGATGGCGACATGCTATGATTGACGAGATGTCTGCTTACGTACGAGTATTACTTGGGAGCTTGTTCATTTTTCAAGTAAATCTACTGTTGGTTGTCGTTGGGTTTATGCAGCCAAAGTAGTCTGGATGGACAAGTCATAAGGCTCGTCTTGTTGCCAAAGGATATATTCAGATATTTGGGCTCGATTACAATAATACTTTCTCTCCCGTGACTAAAATAGCATCACTCCGCCTTTACCTATCCATGGCTGATGTTCGGCATTAGCCTCTCTATCAGTTGGACATTAAGAATGTTTTTCTTCACGATGACGTTGAGGGTGAAGTTTATATGGAGCAACCACCTGATTTTGAGCATTGTTGCTCCCGGAAGTCTCGTGGCCTTGTCTGTCGCTTGCACCGATCACTTTATCGTCTAAAGCAGTCTCCTTGAGCCTGGTTTGGTAAGTTCAGCAAGGTTATCTAGCAGATTGGCATAACTCATTGTGAAGCTGATCACTCTGTGTTTTATCGGCATTCTGCTTCAAATGTCAATGGTATTACTAAATTGAAGCAATATCTCTTTCAATACTTTCAAACTCATGACTTGGGCAGATTAAAGTATGTTTTAGGTATTGAGGTTGCTCAGTCTAGCTCAGGTATTGTGATCTCACAACGGAAGTATACCTTAGACATTCTTGAGGAGACAGGAATCATAGGCTGTAGACCTGTTGACACTGAGATGGATCTGAATTCTAAACTTCTGCCAGGACAGAAGGAGCCGATTAGCGATCCTGCAAGATATAGGCGGTTGGTTGGTAAATTAAATTACCTCACATTGACAAGACCTGACATTTCTTTTCTTGTGAGTGTTATAAGTCAGTTAATGGATTCTCCATGTGATAGTAATTGGGATGAAGTTGTCCGCATTTTTTGGTATGTAAATCAGCTCCAGGCATAGGGTTATTGTTTGAGGATCGAGGCCATGAGCAGATCGTTAGATAGTCAGATGCTGATTGGGCATGATTACCTTCTGATGGACGTTCTACGTCTGGATATTGTGTTTTAGTAAGACGCAATTTGGTGCCTTGGAAGAGTAAGAAACGGAATGTGGTTGCTCGGTCTAATGCAAAAGCAGAATATCGAGCAATGGTTATGACAACATGTGAGCTAGTTTGGATCAAACAATTGCTCAAGGAGTTGAAATTTGGTGAAATTAGCCGGATGGAACTTGTGTGCGATAATGTTACCCTTCATATTGCATAAAATCAGATGTTCCATGAGAGAACTAAACACATTGAGATTGACTGTCACTTCATCAGAGAAAAGATACTCTTAGGAGATATTGCTACAAAGTTGGTGAAGTCGAATAATCAGCTTGCAGATATTTTCACCAAGTTTCTCACTGGTCCTCGTATTAATTACATATGTAACAAGCTCGGTACATGTGATTTGTATACACCGTCTTGAAGGGGAGTGTTAGATAATTAGTTGTTATGTAAATAAGCATAGTTAGGAATAGCGTAGGTATTGTGTATTTTTATAAATAAGGGGTTCTTGTATTATAGTTAATGTACATCAATAATATAGTTTTCCCGTGTATTATTTCTCATAGTTTTCATAATAGGAAATTGTGACTTAGGTTGGAGACTCCTCAGCATGTGATTTCCAAAGTACTTAATAATGATGATGATGATGATGTCGTCACAAACATATGGAAATCGCTGAAATTATAGCAGTAAATTGAAAACCGACAGTGGGAGAGGAGGAAATGGAAGAAGGGGGTTATTTCTTCTAGCATGACAAGCAGACAACTCATACGGTAGAAGTTACAACATATAAATGACAAAACTTAAAGCTGGAAACAAAGAAAACTGTAAAAGAGCTAGTAAGGAGCTTCATGGGGAATATATAGACATAATTCACGCACCTTGTTAATGCTCAAGAATCTCTCTGTATGTCAAAATTGTAATCCAACTGAAGTAATGGTGCTTGAGTAATTCTTCACCAGCCACTCATGAGGATATGGGTACAATATTTCTGTGTTGAATTGCCAAACCATGATTCTCGAACAGTGCATTGGTAAGCATTCCATTTGGCTTTCATCTTCTACCACTTGCTCGATAAATGTGCTCACCTGCAAATAAAATCATTAGGATTGACATATTCGCGCACGGTAACACAGATAACAGCTGTAATATCCCTTCCCCTTTCTCCCAAGGGTGATTGGGTACAGAGCTCCAACTTCAAATAAATTTTCACTAGCCATGCTCTTGAAGAAGTATCCACTAACAGAATATCTATTTTTATTAACAATCATCAAAGATCCAGGAACTCAAAACTCACTTGGGAACCAGCTCTGGCTCTATCAGACTGCCTTATAGGTTCTAGTGTTGGTCGGTGCCACCTCTTAGGATCCCAAAGTATCGTACTATTGAACGCAAATCCCGATATTTCTGCATAGAATCTCTGAAATCTTTTTGCTCTACCTTCAGTGTGCCAACCTATAACCTGAGAGGCGTTACAGATTGGACCCTGCAAGATAATGTTCCTATTATTTTCAGCTAGTCTTGCCACAATCCATGTCCCGAACCGGCTGCATACAACAATTTTTTATCAAAAAAGTTGATAAATAAGATTACAGACTCAGCAGATTACCTAGAAGGGCATGATTCATCACTTTTAAAACAAATGATTGTAATGAGAAAAGATATAGTGAGAGGCACCCAAGATCAGAGTGATCAAGATGCAAATGACAGTTGACCTGTTAAGGATTTAAACATGAATTTCCTATATAACTATAAACAAAATAACAGCTTATGCGAGATTATCGAAATGAGAAAAAGCAATTATGAACCAAATTGAGCATAGGTAATGTTCCCTAAGGATACATCCTACTGGAAACTTTCTTCCACTTGGCTTTATGTCACAAAAGTAAAACAAGGTCGCTAACACACAGAAAGTAAGAAAATTTAACAAATAGAGTACCTGATCTGTCTCATCTGCACGAATAAATCAGCAGAGTATACGTTGTACTCATCAGCAAAATAGACAATACCATCGAGATGGTGTGTTTCAATGTGAGAGAGTGCAACATTCCTTAGGTGCACATTTTTTTCTTTCACATCAGTTATGTTCTTGCTGCACACAAGATGCCTGTACATAACTCCAGTTCTTCTCAATATATCAGCAGTTTCAACAGACTGAGAGTTCATCTCAACAACTATCCACAACAAAGGAGAAGGCACCAACTTTAATCCATAGGCTAGACGATTCAGATAGTATGCTTGAAATGGCCGAGTTTCTGTAGGTGTCACAATAATCAAAAGGTTACGGGACAACATAAACTCTTGTTCAAGTGATTGGTTAAAGGAGGTATTGTTGGCAATTTCTTTTTTCAGTTCAACATGTAATAAGTTAGGCTCTGATGACGAATTATTCACGACAGGCAAGTCCTCAGTGGTTGAAGTCACATTTCTAGATACGTCATATGAGCGAGCATTTTCTTCGACCTCAAAGGAGAAAGCTTGATGTTTAGATATGAAATTTGTTGACAAATTTAGTGAAACAAATGGAGTGAGGCCAATAAATACTCCAAGCACGAAGCAGAAAAAGAATTGAAGAAGAGCTCTCCTCCAAATGAGCCCCTTCAACTTTGACCTTTCCAAGGGCCTAGAAGATCTTCGCGACAAAAGACCAAGTACAAATGTTTGAACCTTGTACAATGCATAATCCAATGAACCAAGAGAAGACAGCAACGTACCAGTTGGTGTATAGCTATGAGTACATGATGATGACTTGGACAAAGGAGAGGCAACAAGACATGCTTCTCCATTCATAGTATTACCAGGACGAGGCACTGGGGACAATGTTCTTCTAATAGAAGCCATAATAGTAATCAGACAACCTTAAATTGTTCCAAAGAGACTCTTGCCAGAAGTAACCAATAGGATGTCCACTGAATTTGACACACGAAACTAATACCTTAGGCCTTATCCAACTCTATCAATATAATGAAAAATTCTGAAACTATAGTAGCTTAAAATGAGGGAAAGCTTATAAGACCAGAATAGATAATAACTCCATCTTAGTACATCAAGTACACTGAAAATATCCTCAATAATAACAAATTCAGCACAAGCTCAATCAACCTCGAAGCAAAGTTCAACTAACTATTTGACTCTTTTAGCAGCACAAGAGTCAATCACAATACACTGTCAATTGCTCAACATTCAAAGCTTTTCTTACACTGTCAATTGCTCAACATTCAAAACTTTTCTAAGCATTGATCTATACTCAAACAATGAAACGCCATGTCTATCAAGAATCAACACATTGCAACAGAAGAGCACAATACCATCAACCGAATCTTGAATGAAGTCAACAAAAGGCCAATACCCATAAAAGAAAAAGTCAATTCTGACCTCAAGAAAACGCCAGATTTGAACTTGAAATGAGCAAATCTTGAGCTCAACTGAAAAGGGTTACTTCATTTTCTTCCAATAAGAAAAGGATCATCGATCTTTTTTGGGTATTCAACTCAATAGGAGCACAAAGAACAAGAAGAAGGAACAACCTCTTTTTGAGACAATTTAGTTAAGGGCAGTGACGAAAAGAGAAACTTCAAAAACCTTTGTTGGGGCAATTAGTCAAACATAAAATGAGCTGAAAGTGTTCAATGTTTTGAATCTTGAGCGAAAGAGTGACTGCGGGGGACACAGTAAAAATAAAAAACAGAGCAATGGCATTTACGAGCACTCTTTTATCTTTTCTTTTTCTTTTTCCTTATCAATTACAGTACTTTATACTATGACTTTTTATGTTGAAACATCTCACAATTTTTTCACTCATTACATGACCGGTATTACTGTTTCAAAAAAAATTTATTTTGATATAATATTTTTATAAGACAAAATTAACAAGTTACTACTTTAATAATGTTCTAGTACTGCTTAAGAATCGTAGTTAATTAATTAATAATGTGACAATATGAGCCCAATATATTTTACTACTTTCCATTTTTGTTTTAAAAAATACTGTTCCTACTAAAGAATAAGAATACTAAAAGGGACCACACTAAGAGAAAATGTCTCTACCTTATAGGCACTACTAGAAAACAGCAAAAAAGCGACTAAAATTTAGCGACCAACGTTGGTCTGTCCAAAAAAGCGATCAATATTGGTCGCAAAACTAGTAAAAAAATAAAAAAATAAACTTAAATAAATTAGCGACCATAAATTAGCGACCAGAGATGGTCGCTAGTTGGTCGCAATATTCGTCTACTTGTTGACCGGACTGGTCAGACCAATTTGGTCAAAGAAATTTCACAATTTGCGACCAACGTTGGTCGTAAAAGTGTGGACCCACGTTTAAATTTTACGACCAACGTTGGTCGCTTAAATAGGGGTAATATTTGGGCAAGATTAGTGACCAACGTTGGTCGCTTATATGGAAAATATAAATATATCAGATTTGCAATTGGCGACCAACGTTGGTCGCAAATTTTAAAGTATATATATTTGCGACCAACATTGGTCGCTTAATAAGGGGTAAATTTTGGACGAGATTAGCGACCAACATTAGTCGCTTATATAGAAAATATAACGCTTTTTTGATCGCTTTTGAGCTGATTTCTAGTAGTGAGATTCCTCATGTTATTCACTTTATTTCCCTACTTTATGGATTTGTCGGGGCAAAAACTATTTTGATGTAAAGTTTAATTTTGGTAACCAAAAAGTTTATTTAGTTTGCTTGGCTGTGATGTAATAACTTTCAGAATTTGTTTTAGTTTATAGTGTCATGCGAAAGTTATACATTGTGATAAGAATCTTTGAGAGTGAATATTTAGATTTCTTCTATGATTGGCACGTGATGAACTAATAATTAAAGAGACTAATTTTACAGTCTATAAATCAGCAATTACACATCTCGTAAGTTTTTCTTAATTATGTTAACGAAATTATCACCCATAATATTGACTTCACAAAATAAACGTGTGTTCATGTCTTCAACTATACCATGGACTATGGACTCGAGAGAGAACATTTAGTTATTTTTCAGTGTGTTGATAGTTGCTAAATCTATTTCCAAATTAATCTCCGGTAGGGTGGGTGCATCTATTTCCTAAATTTAGGGGGTGATAATTGCAATTTGCACATGGTATAATAAGAAAATGTATGTTCATCTTTGATGTTTTTCTTCTTATCAAATTATAGTATGATAATTATTGGGAAATATCTAAGAGGTGCATGCAATATAGCCAGCAAACAATACTAATGTCTAGCATTTAATTCTTTGAATCCATAATCAATTATGTTAGGGAGTTCTTCAGTGTCTTAGTTAATGTTGCTTCAAAACTCACAAAAGTATCTCAACTGCAGTGATTAAATTAAGTTAAAGTATCAATGCTGTAGCTCACAGCATATACGATGATCATTTTGTATTTCAAACGAAGCTCCATTGTTATTTTAAATAACAAACTCGCATCAAAGTACTGAAAATGAAGAACCAACAAATATATATTAGAAACATTTGAATAATATTCGATAAGGATTCTCACAAGTATTTCCAATTTCCCTTTTAATTACATCAAAATCTACATCGAGACAATAAAATTTAAATTCTAGTGACGCCTCTGTTGTTATTGTTTACCCACAAAATGAGTAACAATAAAATTTATACGCGGTTTAAAGGATACGTCGTTTAATTCAATATGAATAATTAAGAACAACAGATAAATGAGTTAAAGACAAAATAAATGATCAAACCAATCGCAATGTAGTGACCAAGCCTGCTCTTAGACTGAACAGTGAAATTCGTCCTCGATTGGACCCTCAGTACCAGCTCGGTGGTGAGTAAAGAAAAGAACAAATGAGTAATGCTTTTAACAATAGCTAGAAGACAAAAGTAAACTTTTATTGTTTTGAGTTGCATGCCACAATATATCAAAATAAAGAAAATATTTCCCTTTATATAGTAGGAGAATTGCAGTCCTAGTATAAGTCTAAAAAAGGTAAAATCTTCTTTTCCCGAAAAATGTTGATCTACAGTTGATATTGAACGGGACTCGTGCCGTAATATCCAATTGAGGGTGAATATTATGGCTCCCTGCTCGTCGTGTTTAACCGTTGATCGCGTCCCCCGAGGTCCAGAAGCTATACTTGATCCGGGTCCATTTTTTCATCGTGTCCGATCTCAAATACATTATTCATTCCTCCCGGGTTTCGGTACGAGAGGCTCCTGGGCCTTAATTATAATCACTTCGAGCCGCGCTTCCCCTTTGTTCCATTAGTGGGAAAAACTTTGCCCCCTATTTTACTCGTACTCAGATAGTCCCCTTTTTATCCCGGAGAGTAGATTCATCGAAGCGACGAGAATCGATAAGTTAACCCAATTCCTTCTTCCATACCTTATAACTGAGTTGACGGGTCAGCGAAACGTTTCATTGGTCGTGTCGTTCTAACATCGGACATGTGTCAGCTGCCGGTTGACCGTTCTTGAATGTGAAACGTCACACATTGATTGCCCTTTCCCTATAAAAGCTTCGACCCCTTTTTTAGTTTTTACTTTTTGATCCCAGAGCTCCCTGGCTTAGCCTTGAATTCTTCACTTATTTTTAACCCCTTCAAACCTTCATCCATTGTTTTCCAGATCTTCATATTTTTATCTTCACAAGTTCATACTCCTTCTTCAAATCTTCAAATCAGACCTTCATACCTTCATCTCTATCTACAAATCTTTATCCTCATCTTCAAACCTTTATCCTTACCTTCAAACCTTTATATTTTCCAGAATCCCATGGAAAACACTTCCAAATCCATGTCTCAAGAGACCATCCCTTCAACTTCCAACCCGGCCACGGATGCCGAAGTGGATGTTCCTGAGGTGGCCTCGGAGCCCCCCTTTGAAGAGCTTCGTCCCCGAAGGCTGTTCCATTGAGAACGACTTCAAAGTCGAGAAGGCCTCCAGTCAATAGAACCGAGACGAGGGAGCATGAAGGTACATATGCTCGGTTACCGAGGAAGCACTCCCCATAGTTCGGGTGGACTGCAACTGGGAGGGCAAGGAAGTGGTCGTCCCCTTCCCCAACGAAGACATTACCATTCACGTGGAGGGGTATCTAAGTATTTACACTTACTCCTTTACGCTCGTCTTGGTGGACCCTATGATTCTCGGCTTCTGCAAAAGGTACGAGGTCTGCCTTGGGCAGATTCACCTGTCCTTTTGGAGGATCATAATCCTCCTCCGCCACTTCGTCAATAGCATCTAAGCACCTCGGTTTACCCTCGACCACCTGCTTCATCTCTACAGTCCCTAAGTCTTCCAAGGGGGGTTGATCAAGCTCGTTCGTCGAGCAAGTTGATAAGTGGATATTTTACCAACTTATCTCGTCTTTAATATTTTGATTGATAAAATCGTGTGTTTAATGTCATTTGCTTCTATTTTACAGGTATTATATGATTTTTGGGATCGAATTATAAAAAAGAAAAGTTGTTGAATTTTTTCCAACAAAGAAATGGGATTTTTTCTCGCAAAGGGGGGGGCTACGAGCCCTCTCTCGTTGTTGTTCCCGGACCACCCATGCCTTCCTTCCCCTTCGCCCGGCTCAGTGAGATCAGATTTCTAGAACGAAGTAAAGTGATAGGAAGAGAACACTGCTGGCAGGAAATCCCTATTCATGAAAGCCCCTTCCACTAGATTTTAGTGTGCTGAATAATTATCTTCGTACTCCAATCCGTACGAAAGGCCCCCTTTCTTTTGGCGAGTATCGCCACGTGGCTTAATACTTGAGGAGGTCAATCTTAAGTGTAGGAAGCTACTGCTAAGGGACTCCCACTCATCTAGAAACGATAGGCAATTAGAGTGACTCAACATAATGCTTCCAGAAAAGGCTTTTAACCGAAAATAAGATAAAAGAATAAAAAAGAACTCACTCCGGAGGGAGTGAGGGGGGTATTCAAAAAGGGGAGCCACGGGTTCTTTCTTTCCTTGTAGGAAAGGTCTTGGTTTGACATGGCATTAGAAGTGATCATGAAGAACCAAGTGAAAAAGAGTCAAAAAGGAGCTAAAATGAACAATGCAAATTTGCCCAGTGAATTACCCTTCGCGAACGCGAAGCAGCAGGAAACCAAACCTTCACGAGCGTGAAGGAGAGATTGCGAACGCGAAGTTGCAGAAAACAAATTTTCGCAACTACGAAGGTATGATCGCGAACGCGAAGAAGAAAGGGGCGGAAAAACTGGGCAGTTCTGGAATTTCACGTTTTTGACCCCCCAAACCATTTAATACACGATCTAGCTTATTGGAAGCACATCTTTGGGCTTATTTTGCTGTCTCTTGACTAGAGAACACAAGTTTTGGAGCTAGGGTTCCTGCACACACACTTGGGTATTGAAGATTTGAAGCTTTTGGTTGAGAATTTCTTACCCATTTATGTTTATTTCTTCATTTCCTTCCTTTGTATTGAATATCTAAGTGTGTAGTATTTTTTTCCAACACTTGAATCTTGTTTATGGATATCTTGTTGTGCTTATGTATTGAACGATTTTTATCTATATTGAAGTGAGTTATTGTTTCTTTAATTATTCTTGTTTTTTAATGTTTCCAAAGGGATTAGCTAACCCTAGGACTCGTCCATTAACTTCGAAGTAATTTTGAAAAAGATAATTCG